>SJYC01134713.1:0-19627 GCA_006408675.1 Madoqua kirkii
AACTGGAATTTAGTAAAATAATTTTATTACAAAACTAATATAACCATAGCACTAGACATAATGTGTAGTCATGAAGATATCTACTTTAATAAAAATACACAGAAGGATTGTATATGTATTAACTTTTAGAATTCAGTAATTTTTGTAATTTTCTATAAAAGAAGGGTCCAAATAACTGCTTCAAAATAGAGATAGAGAGCAATGATATAAATAATATATGAATTGAATCAAATAACCTCATACTAAAATACTGTTGCTTTTTCTGATTCTGAGCATTTCACACAAAGGCTTCTACATGAGAGCTACTAGCTACTTTTGTCTGATATATCACCCTCTGATTCAGCCTATTCCTCCATAAAGTATGTTTTGATCTTATAGAAGAAGAGAATTAATACTTTGTGCAGGTGATGTAAATATTGCTGCTGTGACACAACACAAATAATCCTCACTGGCCTAATTCAGATATGCATGGACTTCATTTACTATGGTTTAAGTTCAGTAAAAGTTCTCTAACAACTAAGTTCACATTTTACTGATAATTGTATACTAATTGTGAGGAATTGCATAAAGCACAAAGTTGCCTGCTCCAGTCCACTAAACACTAGATCAATAACAGATGCATTCATGATCAGTGGCCATTTCTTTCTAAATGTATCAGTGATTGCCCACTGATTATCAGTTTTTCAGTTCACAGATAGCAAATCTTGTGGTTGTGTTCCTTTTTTGTTTCCCATTGACAATGTCACATAATATGTACACAACTAGATTATTGAAAGGTCGATTTGACCAAGAGAGATGAAAGTACAGCAGAGAAACAAAAAAAAATAATACTTAAAGTGAAATTCATATCAGACATAAATTTTTATGAGAAAGAGCTGACTGTGGAAATGTTGACACTGTCTCCGTTTGTAGACACTCTGGATATTCAAGGAATAAAGTTGGAGAAGGTGAACTTACAGACATAAGTTAAGAAAGCAATCATGATGAAAAAGATGAAAATGTCCAGAAAAAGTGACACTGGCCAAAATATCACATAAAAGGACAACTAGGAGTGATTTCATAACATTGAAAACTCAAAAGATAAATTGTTAGAAACTAATCTAAACAAGAAGAAACATGCATGACAATTTACCAAGTCATAAAAACAGTGCTTTCTCCATATGGTATAGTACAAGAAGAAGGCAAGCACATTGGTTTGGTCTCACTTTCATTAAATTAAAGTGAAATGAAGTCGCTCAGTGGTGTCTGACTCTTTGCAACCTCATGGACTATAGCCTACCAGGCTCCTCCCTCCATGGGATTCTTCAGGCAATAGTAGTGGAGTGAGATGCCATTTCTTTCTCCAGGGGATCTTCCTGACCCAGGGATTGAACCCCGGTCTCCCGCATTCTGGACAGACGTTTTAACCTCTGAGCCTTCATTAAATTATAGTAAATTAAATAGTGAGAATCCTCTTTAAATAAAGAGGATTTTTTCAATCATCTACATACTTTTAATTAACAGTAAGCATTGTAAATATACTGACAAAGCTTTTTTAAAGGTTATGGAAAAATAATAAATTTTTACATTGATTATTTAAGGGTTTTGCAAAATCTTAGCATGCCCGGTCATTTTTATAGTCTTACACTACACCTTGTATAAGAATCCTGTACCCCTTCTGCTATGTTAAATTATGATGAAAATCGTAACTTAAATTTAAATTTATCATGTTAAATTATGTCTTCTGAGGGAGACATCTCAACATCTATCAGGCTTTTAATCTAGAACTTTAACAAAAGCAATCCCAGCAATTCTTATAAAAGCATTGCTATATTTTATAAGATATTACAAGTAATTATCCAGATATAAGAAGCATATGGAAAAACTGAAGAATAGTCAAATATTAACTGACTGGGTAAAAAGTGGTTTATGAACTAATGCAACTACTACACATTTTTTTTTCCATAGAAGAAACATATATGTGTGTGTTTAATACAAGGCAGATGAAGTTTTGTTGATCATATTATGTCCTTAGTTTTTATTTTTTAACAAAAAACTTTTTGACATATCTTTTAATTTAATATATATTTTTTTAATTTTGTACTTTATTGCTTGTCTTTAGCTTTCTTGAGAACTACCCTGGTAGCTCAGAAGATAAAGAATCTGTCTGCAATGCAGAGATTTGGGTTCAATCTCTGGGTCAGGAAGATACCTTGGAAAAGGGAATGGTAACCCACTCCAGTATTCTTGCCTGGAGAATTCCATGGACAGAGGAGCCTGGTTAGTTACAGTCCGTGAAGTCACAATGAGTCCGACATGACTAAGCAACTAAAACACACAGATTACTTGATGCAGGCTTCCCAGATGGCGCTAGTGATAAAGAACCTGCCTGCCAATGCAGGTTAGATGCAAGAGATGTGTGTTCAGTTCCTGGGTCAGGAAGATCCCCTGGAAGAGGGCATAGCAACCTACTTCAGCATTCTTTCCTAGAGAATCCCATGGACAGAGGAGCCTGGTAAACTACAGTCCATAAGGTTGCACAGAGTCAAACATGACTGAAACAACTTAGCACATACTCCAGCACAGACCACTTCATAACATTGATTTATCACATCTGTTATATATATAAAACATATAAGAAAGAAAAGATATGGGACTTAAGAGATGGTTGCTCAGTGGTTAAGAAGCCTCCTTATTGTACAGAGGAGGTGGATTCACTCTCTGGTCAGGGAACTAACATCCCACATGCTATAGAGGAACTAAGCCCTTGTGCTGCAACTAATAAGCCTGTGAACCACAACCAGAGAGTCCATGTACCACAACAAAAGATCCCACATGATGCAATGAAGACCTCACATGTTGCTGCAAAGACCTGATGCAGCCAAATAATTTTTTTTTTTCAAAAAGAAGGAAGAGATGTAATGTAAGAATAAACATAACAAAACTATAAAACAAACAATTTGGTTTAAAAAGTTCTTTAAACTTCTTCACCTTTAGAGTCTGACTCTTGATTCTTTTTTTTTTTTTTGGCAGAGAGTAGTTGAAATTTATGTTTTCTGTCAAATATATATATATATATATATATTGATCCATTGAAAGCATTGGTGGTGCAATATTTCTTGAGAAAAAGAAAAAAAAAAAGAAAGAATCTCTAAAAGAACTAAAACCCAACCTTAGAACTCTGTAGATCTAGTCCACCCCTGATTCCTGCTGGGGGGATGTTGGGAAGCACATTTGATTGACTGCTGCCTCCATCTCCCATATCATTTAACTCTTCAGAATTAAAATATTACCGTCCTCCTTCGATTTTTCTTCCAAATTATCACTACTTTTTTTAAAAATAATAATGTTCCTATCTTGTATCCTATTACATTTAATATAAACTTTTTTTTGAGCACTTGAATAATTCATTTGAAGAATGCTACTATGAACTGAGACTTTGGACCACTTAGCGAATTTGATCTTCTGTGAAAATGAAATATTCTTTGAACATTTACCTGAACATGTTTTTCAAACTCAGCTTTTAAAGAAAAGGTATAATTGCTACTACTTATGAATATTTCACTAATATTTCTTTGGTTTTATTATTTTTGAGGTGAAAAAATATGCCTAATAAACTACTAACTTTTAAAGCTTAGACATTTAAAATTATTAAGTTCTACACAAAATAAAATACAACGAAAAAAGATATTTAATTGCAAATTGTGTGACATTTGGGGGATAGATTTCTTTAAAGCAAGTTTATAATCCGATACAAAATCCAGGCCTTCCATGGTAACTTATCTTATTCTTTTTAAAAAATTATTTATTTATTATCATTATTATTATTATTTTTACTTTACAATATTGTATTGCTTTTGCCATACATCAACATGAATCTGCCACAGGTGTACACGTGTTCCCAATCCTGAACCCCCCTCCCTCCTCCCTCCTCGTACCATCCCACTGGGTCATCACAGTGCACCAACACTAAGCATCCTGTATCCTGCATGGCAACTTCTTATTTATTATTTAGGTAGAAAACTCATCCACAGAGTTATGGTTTAAACTCATGTTTGTCAGGTGAAATTTCACAATAGTCCCTACTTAGCACCACCAGAACCACTATTAAGTATCCTCTGAACCCCAGTAGTCAAACCCAATGAAACTGGCACCAGTCCCTCTGTAAAGTGACCTGGGAGTTTCTAATCTTATGAACACTCTAGCAATCTTTCTAAAATTGGGAAAACAATGCAAATAATGCTCAAGAGAAAAAAAAATTGTTGCAATTTGTTTAGAATTAATGCAACTGTTTTGGAGCAAAGAAAATGATTATTCTGATAATTTTCAGACTGCTGAATACAAAGAGATTTGTTTGTGCTTAAAAGTAGTTTATCCACAGGAGAAAATTGTAAAAAGAGTTATAGTAGCACTCATGACAGAATAAATAAACAAGTGTATCAATGGGGAAAATATTGAAAAATGGAAAAAAAAATTGTAGGGCAGCATAATCACAAAAGAAGAAATAAAAAGGAAGTAGAAATAATTTCACTAATGTATTTTATTTTATGTAGTATATGTCCAGTTCAGTTCAGTCACTCAGTCGTGTTTGACTCTTTGTGACCCCATAGACTGCAGCACACAGGCCTCCCTGTCCATCATGAGCTCCAAGCGTTTACTCAAAGCCATGTTCATTGAGTTGATAATGCCATCCAACCATCTCATCCTCTGTCATCCACTTCTCTTCTAAACTTCAGTCTTTCCCAGCATCAGGGCCTTTTCAAATGAGTCAGTTCTTCGCATCAGATGGCCAAAGTATTGGCATTTCAGCTTCAAATGAATATTCTGGACTGATTTCCTTTATGAAGGATTGGTTAAATCTCCCTGCAGTCCAAGCCATTCTCAAGAGTCTTCTCCAGCACCACAGTTCAAAAGCATCAGTTCTTCAGCACTCAGCTTTCTTTATAGTCCAATTCTCACATCCATACATGACTACTGGAAAAAAACATAGCTTTGTCTAGACTGAACTTTGTTGGCAAAGTAGTCTAGTATATCCACATCTTGAAGAATTTTCCATAGTTTGTTATGATTCACATAGTCAAAGGCATTGGCATATTCAGTAAAGCAGTAGGTGCTTTTTCTGGAACTCTCTTGCTATGTTGATGATCAAATGGATGTTAGCAATTTGATCTCTGATTCCTCTGCCTTTTCTAAATCCATCTGGAAGTTCACAGTTCACGTACTGTTGAAGCTTGGCTTGGAGAATTTTGAACATTATTTTCCTAGCATGTAAGGTGAGTGCCATTTGTGGTAGTTTGAGCATTCTTTGGCATAGCCTATCTTTGGGATTGGAATGAAAACTTATCTTTTCCAGTCCAGTTGCCACTGTTTTCCAAATTTCCTGGCATATTGAATGCAGCACTTTCACAGCACCATCTTTTAGGATTTGAAATAACTCAACTGGAATTCCATCATCTCCACTAGCTTTGTTTGTAATTATGTTTCCTAAGGCCTGGAAAATCATGTGGATGGAGGAGCCTGGTAGGCTGCAGTCCCTGGGGTCGTGAAGAGTTGGACATGACTGAGTAACTTCACTTTCACTTTCATGCATTGGAGAAGGAAATGACAACACCCTCACTCCAGTGTTCTTGCCTGGAGAATCCCAGGGATGGGAGAGTCTGGTGGGCTGTCATCTATGGGGTCACATAGCATCGGACACAACTGAAGTGACTTAGCAACAGCAGCAGCAGCAGCAAGGCCCACTTGGAGAAGGAAATGGCAACCCACTCCAGTATTCTTGCCTGGAAAGTCCCATGGACAGAGGAACTTGGTAGGCTACAGTCCACAGGGCTGCAAAGAGTTGGACACAACTTCATATTCCAGGATGTCTGGCTCTAAGTGAGTGAACTCACCATAGTGATTATTTGGGTCATGAATATGTTTTTTGTGTAGTTCTTCTGTGTATTCTTGCCAACTCTTCTTAGTATCTTCTGCTTCCTTTGAGTCCATATCACTTCTGTTCTTTATTGTGCCCATCTTTGCATGAAATGTTCCTTTGATATCTCTAATTTTCTTGAAGAGATCTCTAGCCTTTATCATTTTATTGTTTTCCTCTACTGCTTTACATTGATCGCTGAAGAAAGCTTCATTATCTCTCCTTGCTATTCTTTGGAACTCTGCATTCAAATGGGTATATCTTTGCTTTTCTCCTTTGCCTTTTGATTGTCTTCTTTCACAGCTTTTTGTAAGGTCTCCTCAGACAACCATTTTGTCTTTTTCATTTCTTTTTACTGGAGACGGTCTTGATTGCTGCCTCCTGTACAATGTCAGGAACTCCTGTCCATAGTTCTTCAGGCACTCTCTCTATCAGATCTTGAACTTATTTGTCACTTCTACTGTATAATCATAAGGGATTTGATTTATATCATACCTGAATGACCTAAATGGTTTTCCCTACTTTCTTCAATTTCAATCTTAATCTGGCAATAAGGATTTCATAATCTGAGCCACTGTCAGCTCAGTCTTGTTTTTGCTAACTGTGTATAGCTTCTCTATCTGTGGTTACAAATAAAATAATCAATCTGATTTTGGTGTTGACCATTTGGTGATGTCCATGTGTATGGTCTTCTCTTGTGTTTTGTTGGAAGAGGGTGTTTGCTCTGACCAGTGTGTTCTCTTGGAAAAACTCTATTAGCCTTTGTCTTGCTTCATTCTGTACTTCAGGGTCAAATTTGCCTGTTACTCCAAGTATCTCTTGATTTCCTACTTTTACATTCCAGTCCCCTATAATGAAAAGGACATATTTTAGAGTGTTAGTTCTAGAAGGTCTTGTAAGTCTTCATAGAACCATTCATCTTCTGCTTCTTCAGCATTATCAGTCAGGGCATAGACTTGGATTTATCTGATATTGAATGGTTTGCCTTGAAACAGAGATCATTGTGTCATTTTTGAGACTGCATCCAAGTACTGCATTTCCAACTCTTTGATTGACTATGATGGTTATTTCATTTCCCCTAAGGGAGTCTTTCTCACAGTAGTAGATATAATGGTCCTCTGAGTTAAATTCAACCATTCTAGTCCATTTTAGTTTGCTGATTCCTAAAATGTCAACGTTCACTCTTTCCATCTACTGTTTCACCGCTTCTAATTTGTCTTGATTCACGGACCTAAAATTTCAGGTTCCTATGCAATATTGCTATTTACAGCACTGGACTTTACTTCCATCACCAGTCACATCCAAAACAAGGTGTTGTTTTTCTTTGACTCCATCTCTTCATTCTAACTGGAATTATATCTCCACTGATCTCCAGTTAACATATTGTGCTTCTGCCCACCTGGGGAGTTTCTCATTCATTTCCTGTCTTTTTGCCTTTTCATACTGGTCCAGAGGTTTATACTGGTCCAGAGGTTTCAAGGCAAGAATACTGAAGTGGGTTGCCATTCCTTTCTCCAGTGGACCACATTTTGTCAGAACTTTCCATCATGATCTGTCTGTCTTAAGTGGCCCTACATGACATGGCTCATAGTTTCACTGAGTTAGACAAAGATGTAGACCATTTGATTTGATTGCTTAGTTTTCTGTGCTTGTGATTTTCTGTCTGTCTGCACTCTGATAGAGAAGGATAAGAGGCTCATGGAAGCATCCTGAGGAGAGAGAATGACTGAAGGAGAAACTGGGTTTTACTCTGATGGGCAGGGTAAATCTTTAATCCAATTCAGTAAATCTTTAATCTAATTTTGTGCGGAGAGGTGGAGTTGTGTTCCCTCTCTGTTTTCTGACCTGAGGTTAAGCTATGTTGGAGGTAATGAAGATAATAGCAACCTCCTTCAGTACTATAATTTCTATACATAATCAATATTTTAAAAATATTAATCATTTTATATATATATATATATATATATAATTTTCTTTAGAGTCTCTGAAATCTGATGTGTAAAGTACTAATATATTTCAATTTACCTAATTGCTCAAGACCAGATGTGGCTAGGGGTTGCTGTATTCAAAAGCACAAACTTAAGGCTTCATTCTCCTCTAGGTATAAATAAATATATATGAGATAATTTCCTTTGTACATGGAAAAAATCCATAGTATTTATTTTCCCCCCAATTCATTCATACATGTCCCTAATTGACAGGATGCATAATACTTTTTTCAGTATCTGACCGTGCATCAGTCTTCACACTGTAACTCACAGAAATTTGTTTCCTTCTACATTTGGAACAATGGTAAAGCAATCCTATGTGTGAAACATTTCTGACCATGTATTTTGAGAAGTTTTTTTGATAAAAAGAATATTTTCCCAAGAGATTTACACTAATTAAAATACAAATTATCACATTTAAATTACATCTTACTTATTTAAAAGAAAGGATATATTTGGAATGCTTCTGCCTGAGGCATAAAAAGACATGTGTTTGAATCTCAGCAAGGAAAACTACGTGTCCATGAGTGTGTCACTAAGTTTTTTCATCCTAGGTCTCAATCTCTTAATTTATAAAATTTGATATGAGTCGTAGAAAGTCATATCTGTTCAGTTCAGTTCAGTTCAGTCGCTCAGTTGTGTTCAACTCTTTGCAACACCATGATTTTCAGCACACCAGGCCTTCCTGTCCATCACCAACTCCTGGAGTTCACCCAAACTCCAGTCCATCAAGTCACTGATGCTATCCAACCATCTCATCCTATGCCATCCCCTTCTTCTCCTGCCCCCAACCCCTTGCAGCATCAGAATCTTGTCCAATGAGTTAACTCTTTGCATGAGGTGGCCAAAGTACTGGAGTTTCAGCTTTAGCATCAGTCCTTCCAAAGAATACCCAGGACTGATTTTCTTTAGAATGGACTGGTTGGATCTCCTTGCAGTCCAAGGGACTCTCAAGAGTCTTCTCCAACACCACAGTACAAAATCACCAATTCTTCAGCACTCAGCATTCTTCACAGTACAACTTTCACATCCATACATGACTACTGGCAAAATCATAGCCTTGACAAGATGGACCTTTGTTGGCAAAGTAACGTCTCTGTTTTTCAATATGCTATCTAGGTTGATCATAACTTTCCTTCCAAGAGGTAAGTGTCTTTTAATTTCATGGCTGCAATCACCATTTGAAACGATTTTAGAGATCAGCAAAATAAGGTCTGAAACTGTTTCCACTGTTTCCCCATCTATTTCCCATGAAGGGATAGAACAAGATGCCATGATCTTCATTTTCTGAATGTTGAGCTTTAGCCATCTTTTTCACTTTCCTCTTTGACTTTCATCAAGAGATGTTTTAGTTCCTTTTCACTTTTTTGCTGTAAGAGTGTTGCCATCTGCATATTTGAGGTTTTTTATATTTCTCCCAGCAATCTTGATTCCAGGTTGTGCTTCATGCAGCCCAGTGTTTCTCATGATGTACTCTGCATATAAGTTAAATAAGCAGGCTGACAATATACAGCCTTGATCTACTCCTTTTCCTATTTGGAATCAGTCTGCTGTTCCATGTCCAGTTCGAACTGTTGCTTCCTGACCTGCATATGAGTTTCTCAAGAGGCAGGTCAGATGGTCTGGTATTCGCATTTCTTGAAGAATTTCCCACAGTTTATTGTGATCTACACGGTCAAAGCTTTGACATAGTCAATAAGGGAGAAATAGATGGTTTTCTGGAACTCTCTTGCCTTTTCAATGAGCCAGTGAATGTTGGCAATTTGTTCTCTGGTTTATCTACCTTTCCTAAAACCAGCCTGAACATCTGGAATTTTACAGCACACGTTTTGCTGAATCCTGGCTTGGAGAATTTTGAGCATTACTTTACTAGTGTGTAAGATGAGTGTAATTTTTGAGCATTTTTTGGCATTGCCTTTCTTTGGGATTGGAATGAAAACTGACCTTTTCCAGTCCTGTGGCCACTGCTGAGTTTTCAAATTTATTGGCATGCTGAGTGCAGCACTTTCACAGCATCATTTTTCTGGATTTGAAATAGCTCAACTGGAATTCCATCACTTCCACTAGCTTTGTTCGTAGTGGTGCTTTCTAAAGCCCACTCGTCTTCACATTCCAGAATATCTGGCTCTAGGTGGATGATCACACCATCGTGATTATCTGGGTCATGAAGATTTTGTTGCACAGTTTTTCTGTTTATTCTTGCCACCTCTTCTTAACATCTTCTGCTTCTGTTAGGTCCATATCATTTTTGTCCTTTATCGAGCCCATTTTTGCATGAAATGTTTCCTTGGTATCTCTAATTTTCTTGAAGAGACTTTTAGTCTTTTCCATGCTCCTGTTTTCCTTTATTTCTTTGCACTGATTATTGAGGAAGGCTTTCTTATCTCACCTTGCTGTTCTTTGGAACTCTGCATTCAGATGCTTATACCCTTCCTTTTCTCCTTTGCTTTTCACTTCTTTTCTTTTCACAGCTATTTGTAAGGCCTCCTCAGCCATTTTGCTTTTTTTGCATTTCTTTTCCATGCAGATGGTCTTAACCCCTCTCTCCTGTACAATGTCATAAACCTCCGTCCATAGTTCATCAAGAACTATGTCTGTCAGATCTAGTCTCTTAAATCTATTTCTTACTTTCACTGTATAATCATAAGGGATTTAAGTCATATCTGAATCATTTTGTGGTTTTTCCTACTTTCTGCAATTTAAGTCTGAATTTGGCCATAAGTAGTTCACGATCTGAGCCACAGTTAGCTCCTGGTCTTATTTTTGCTCACTGTATAGAGCTTCTCCATCTTTGGCTGCAAAGATTATAATCAATCTTTTTTCAGTGTTGACCATCTGGTGATGTCCATGTGTAGAGTAGTCTCTTGTGTTGTTGGAAAAGGGTGTTTGCTGTGCCAATGCAATTTGTTTGCAAAATTTATTAGCCTCTGCCCTGCCCTGCTTCATTCTGTATTCCAAGACCATATTTGCCTGTTACTCCAAGTGTTTCTTGACTTCCTACTTTTGCATTCCAGTCCCCTAGAATGAAAAAGACGTCTTTTTTGGGGGTGTTAGTTCTGAAATGTCTTGTAGGTCTTCATAGAATCATTCAACTTCAACTTCTTCAGTGTTACTGGTTGGAGCATAGGCTTGGATCACTAAGATATTGAATGGCTTGCCTTGGAAAGAAACAGAGATCATATGTTGTTTTTGAGGTTGTATCCAAGTACTGCATTTCAGAGACTTTTGTTGACCATGATGACTACTCCATTTCTTCTAAGTGATTGCTGCCCACAGTTGTGGATATAATGATCATCTGAGTTAAATTCATCCATTCCAGTCCATTTTAGTTCACTTATTCCTAGAATGTCTACTTTCACTTGTGGTATCTCCTATTTGACCACTTTCAGTTTGCCTTGCTTCATGGAACTAACATTCCAGGTTCCTATGCAATATTACTCTTTACAGCATCAGACCTTGCTTCTATCATCAGTCACATCCACAACTGTCTATTTTTGCTTTGGCTCCATCTCTTCATTCTTTCTAAAGTTATTTCACCACGGATCTCATGTAGCATATTGGGAACTTTGACCTGAAGAGTTCCTCTTTCACTATCCTAAAATTTTGCCTTTTTATGCTGTTCATGTTGTTCTCAAGGCAAGAATATTGAAGTGGTGTGCCATTCCCTTGTTCAGTGGACCACATTCTGTAAGACCTCTCCACCATTACCTGTCCATCTGATGTGTCTCCACAATGCATGGCTTGTTTGTTTTTATAGACAGGTTGCCAAAAGATTAGTGGGATATGAGTAAAAAGTGAAATACATAGTATTCTCAGCAAATGATTGCAATTTTCTTTCCAGGTTCCAATAGGAAAGAGAAAGAGAGCTTTGGTTATTTATTTTGGGTGGCCACAGGACTGGAAAAAGTGAGTTTTAATTCCAGTTCCAAAGAAAGGCAATGCCAAAGAATGCTCAAACTACTGTACAATTGCACTCATCTCACATGCTAGTAAAGCAATGCTCAAACTTTTCTAAGACAGGTTTCAACAGTATGCAAATCGTGAATTTCCAAATGTTCAGGCTGCCTTTAGAAAAGGCAGAGGAACCAGAGATCAAATTGCCAACATCCGCCGGATCATGGAAAAAGCAAGATAGTTCCAGAAAAACATCTATTTCTGCTTTATTGACTATGCCAAAGCTTTTGACTGTGTGAATCACAATAAACTGTGGAATATTCTGAAAGAGATGGGAATACCAGACCACTTAACCTGCCTTTTGAGAAATCTGTATGCAGGTCAGGAAGCAACAGTCAGAACTGGACATGGGCAGGAATAGGAAAAGGAGTAGGTCAAGGCTGTATATTGTCACCCTGCTTATTTAACTTATATGCAGAGTACATCACGAGAAATGCTGGACTGGAAGAAACACAAGCTGGAATCAAGATTGCTGGGAGAAATATCAACAACCTCAGATATGCAGATGACACCACCCTTATGGCAGAAAGTGAAGAGGAGCTAAAAAGCCTCTTGATGAAAGTAAAAGAGGAGAGTAAAAAAGTTGGCTTAAAGCTCAACATTCAGAAAATGAAGATCATAGCATCCAGGTTCATCACTTCATAGGA
Organism: Madoqua kirkii; assembly: GCA_006408675.1. Lineage (NCBI taxonomy): Eukaryota > Metazoa > Chordata > Mammalia > Artiodactyla > Bovidae > Madoqua > Madoqua kirkii. The sequence continues at coordinate 12,483 of SJYC01134713.1, forward strand.
AATAGATGGGGAAACAGTGAAAACAGTGGCTGACTTTATTTTGGGGGGCTCCAAAATCACTGCAGATGGTGACTGCTGCCATGAAATTAAAAGATGCTTACTCCTTGGAAGAAAAGTTTTGACCAACCTAGATAGCATATTCAAAACCAGAGACATTACTTTGCCGACTAAGATCCGTCTAGTCAGGGCTATGGTTTTTCCAGTGGTCATGTATGAATGTGAGAGTTGGACTGTAAAGAAGGCTGAGTGCCGAAGAACTGACTCTTTTGAACTGTGGTATTGGAAAAGACTCTTGAGGGCCCCTTTGACTGTAAGGAGATCCAACCAGTCCATTCTGAAGGAGATCAACCCTGGGATTTCTTTGGAAGGAATGATGCTGAAGCTAAAACTCCAGTACTTTGGCCACCTCATGAGAAGAGTTGACTCAGTGGAAAAGCTCTGATCCTGGGACGGATTGGGGGCAAGAGGAGAAGGGGACGACAGAGGATGAGATGGCTGGATGGCATTACGGACTCAATGGACGTGAGTTTGAGTGAACTCCGGGAGATGGTGATGGACAGGAAGGCCTGGTGTGCTGTGATTCATGGGGTCACGGAGAGTCGGACTTTGACAGCCTGAAATGGAAATAACCTATAAAATGGAAAATAACTGACAATTTAGAGAAGTAAAATACAAAGCTGTAAAGTAAAATATAATTTATAAAAGAGAAACATAAATGAAGAATATGAAAAATATTGGCTTTTAAATACACATAGAAGTTGAAGAAAATCTTCTATCCTCTTTAAAAAAGAAACTTGAGATATAAATTTCACAATATCTAACATAAATTTGAGCCTTCAATTGCTAAAAATGCAAAAATTAGAAGAATGCAATACTTTCACTGTTTTTCCTTCCTTGAGTGTAGCCTCAACTTTCCACCAGGTGTGTTGTTCTAGACAAGGCTCTTGGAGACGATGCTTATCTTTGTTAGGTTTTTTACTGACACTTGGGAACAGTAACAAAGCCCAAAGGCTGTGAGCTCACAGTCCAGGTAGGTGGTATTTGCTGATATTCTTGAATTCTTTATGGTAGCAATAAAATAGGATAAAGTAGTTTTCATTTTTGTTTTACAAATATAACTATTGAAAATATTATATGTATAGCACAACAAAGTCAGTGGGGTATATTCCATGAGAGAATTTAAAAAAAATAATAAAATTTTTTAAGCCATAACTTTGATCTATAAGATTAAAAATATATGAGAACCTAGTGTATAAGAGGTGATATCATCAATAACACTATCATATAAGTGACATATGATAAAATTGTAAAGCTTCAAATTATCAAAAAATAATAAGCATGTGAGATGAAAGATATGTTATTTAGCAAGATGAAAATATTTTTTAGGTATTATATATATATCAAAACATTATCATGTACATTTCAAATATCTTACAATTTTATGTTGTGGTGATAATAAAGAGAAGTGTTGCCTCCTAAAGCCTTTTCCAGAACAACACACCTGCTGGAAAGTTGAGGCTATACTCAAGGAAGAAAAATAGTAGAGCAGTAGCATTCTTCTAATTTTTGTATTTTTTTGCAATTGGAAGCTCAAATTTGTGTTAGACTTTGATGAGGTCTTCCCTGGTAGCTCAACTGGTAAAGGATCTGCCTGCAATGCAGGAGACTTGGGTTGAATCCCTGGGTTGGGAAAATCCCCTGGAGAAGGGAAAGGCTACCCTCTCCAGTATTCTGGCCTGGAGAATTCCCAAAGAGTCAGACACAACTGAGCGACTTTCACTTTCACTTTTATACCTTGATGAAATTGGAAAAAGCACTGTATTTCAGAAATAAATTTTTTTGAAAATTTTAAAGTTTAGTTACTGGATACACACAACTCTTTAAGTCATTTGAGTGTTTTCATATGAAACATTGCAAAAAGATGCATTTGACAAAAAAGTTCATTTGAGTTTTACCATAAGAAGTTACGGGAAAACCTGAATGAAATGTTTGGTAATTTCAACAAACAATCTGGCATTTGGAAAAATAAAAAATAGTGTTAGAAAACATACACTCATCCTTGCAGAGTAAAAGGTATTGGGGAAAAAAAAGCTAAATTCATATACTTTGAAATATTTGTCTGACATAGTAGAGTGCCTAATTTCTCCCAATTGGGCAAACATAGTATCAGTTCAGGGTGTAGTATCTCCACTTTAGCGACTAAAAACACGGTCTGTGAATGAAGACCATTGACATTACTGGGGAATCTGTGAGAAATTCTGACTCTCAAATCTCTTTCCAGATTATGTGAATGAGTTTCTGCCTGTTTGTAGGATTCCACTGGTTCATAAGTTCACTAAAACTTGAGGAGTTCTGGACAAGTGAACGTGGATAGAAAGGACAAAAAAATCACAAAAATTCCTTGATGACCAATTGAAAGGAGTAAAGTGCCCTGGATCCTGTGGCAAACACACACACACAAAATGAAGTAAGGGTGAAAATTTGCTGAACACAAAGAATAGAGACATCCTAAAGTGTATCAATAAAGCACACCAGAGAAACTAGCTATTGTTCCTTGCTAGTAAATCTCTTCCAAAGGCAGGGATTGACCAGTTACAGTATCTTAACTTTTCCAACATTTTAGTCAAGAAGATAAACTGGGGAGCATTCTTATCATTTGAGAGACACCTTCAGTTTAGATTAGTTCAGTTCAGTTCAGTTCAGTCTCTCAGTTGTCCGACTCTTCACAACCCCATGAATTGCAGCACGCCAGGCCTCCCTGTCCGTTACCATCTCCCAGAGTTCACTCAGACTCACGTTCATCGAGTCAGTGATGCCATCCAGCCGTCTCATCCTCTGTCTTCCCCTTCTCCTCCTGCCCCTAATACCTCCCAGGATCAGAGTATGTTCCAATGAGACAACTCTTCACATGAGGTGGCTAAAGTACTGGAGTTTCAACTTTAGCATCAGTCCTTTCAAAGAAATCTCAGGGTTGACCTCCTTCAGAATGGACTGGTTGGATCTCCTAGCCATCTAAGGGACTCTCAAGAGTCTTCTCCAACACCACAGTTCAAAAGCGTCAATTCTTTGGCACTCAGCCTTTTTCACAGTCCAACTAGCACATCCATAGATGACCACAGGAAAAACCATAGACTTGACTAGACAGACCTTAGTCAGCAAAGTAATGTCTCTGTTTTTGAATATGCTATCTAGGTTGGTCATAACTTTTCTTCCAAGGACTAAGCATCTTTTTATTTCATGGCTGCACTCACCATCTGCAGTGATTTTGGAGCTCCAAAAACTAAAGTCTGACACTATTTCCACTGTTTCCCCATCTATTTCCCATGAAGTGATGGGACCAGATGCCATGATCTTTGTTTTCTGAATGTTGAGCTTTAAACTATTTCGCTCTCCTCTTTCACTTTCATCAAGAGGCTCTTTACTTCTTCTTCACTTTCTGCCATAAGCGTGGTATCATCTGCATATCTGAGGTTATTGATATTTCTCCCAGCAGTCTTGATTCCAGCTTGTGTTTCTTCCAGTCCAACATTTCTCATGATGTACTCTGCATATAAGTTAAATAAACAGGGTGACAGTATACAGCCTTGACATACTCCTTTTCCTACTTGGAACCAGTCTGCTCTTCCATGTCCAGTTCTGTTGCTTCCTGACCTGCATAAAGACTTCTCAAGAGGCAGGTTAGGTGGTCTGGTATTCCCATCTTTTTCAGAATGTTACACAATTTATTGTGATCCACACAGTCAGAGGCTTTGGCATAGTTAATAAAGCAGAAGTAGGTGTTTTTCTGGAACTCTCTTGCTTTTTCCATGATCCAGTGGATGTTAGAAATTTCATCTCTGGTCCTCTGCCTTTTCTAAAACCAGCTTTAACATCAAGGAGTTCACGGTTCGCGTATGGCTGAAGCCAGACTTGAAGAATTTTGAGCATTACTTTACTAGCATGTGAAACGAATGCAATTGTGCGATAGTTTGACCATTTTGGGGCATTGCCTTTATTTGGGATTGGAATGAAAAGTGACCTTTTCCAGTCTCGTGGCCACTGCTGAGTTTTACAAATTTGCTGGCCTATTGAGTGCAGCACTTTCACAGCATCATTCAGGATTTCAAATAGCTCAATAGGAATTCCATCATCTCCACTAGTTTTGTTTGTAGTGATGCTTTCTAAGGCCCACTTGACTTCAAATTCCAGGATGTCTGGCTCTAGATGAGTGATGCAGCACTTTCACAGCATCATTCAGGATTTGAAACAGCTCCACTGGAATTCCATCACCTCCACTAGCTTTGTTCATAGTGATGTTTTCTAAGGACCACTTGACTTCACATTCCAAGATGTCTGGCTCTAGATTAGTGATCACATCATCATGATTATCTGGGTTGTGAAGATCTTTTTTGTACAGTTCTTCCATGTATTCTTCCCACCTCTTCTTAATATCTTCTGCTTCTGTGTGGTCCAGACCATTTCTGTCCTTTATTGAGCCTATCTGTGCATGAAATGTTCCCCTGGTACCTGTAATTTTCTTGAAGAGATCTCCAGTCTTTCCCATTCTGTTCTTTTCCTCTATTTCTTTGCATTGATGGCTGAAGAAGGCTTTCTTATCTCTTCTTGCTATTCTTTGGAACTCTGCATTCAGATGCTTATATCTTTCTTTTCTCCTTTGCTTTTCACCTCTCTTTTTTTCACAGCTATTTGTAAGGCCCCCCCCAGAGAGCCATTTTGCTTTTTTGCATTTCTTTTCCTTATTGGATCCCAAATTATACATTATGATTTTCTTTGTTCAGTGATTAGCAACAAGAGCAACAACAAAAAGTAATAACTGAGTTTTGGGTTCAATTTAGAGGCGAAAACTTGGCATCTCATTTATTTATTTTACTTCAGAAAATATAAAAACAGTTGGATTTTTTTTTTCTGTAATAATGCCTCACTCTTTGAATAAGGTGGCCTAGATGGTAAAGCGTCTGCCCGAAATGTGGGAGACCTGGGTTCAATCCCTGGGTTGGGAAGATCTCCTGGAGAAGAAAACAGCAACCCACTCCAGTACTCTTGCCTGGAAAATCCCACGGACAGAGGAGCCTGGTAGGCTACAGTCCATGGGGTTGCGACTGAGCGACTTCACTTTCACTTTCACAATAGAGCAATTAAAAAAAAAAAGTCATCCTATTTGAACATTATATGCTAAAGAGACTGTCACAGTGTTCCTTGGCATTGTGTTTAATGCAAATCTGGCATTGGCGGAGTTAACATTCAATGAAAGAACGAATGAATTGAACAAAGGAAAACAGCAAACAAAATAGCAAATTACAAAAGTTCTTGTAGGAGCAATTATTCTGCAAGGAATTAGATATAATCCATTGTTAGATTTCTTGAAAAGCCAAAACTGGGAAAACCGTGGCTATGGGAAAAGTCTGGGAATGACAAAAGGAAGCCAGAATCTCAGACACATCAGTTCTAGTGCACATATCCTGGCATCGTTTTCACCAAACTCACACTCACACTCATTTGAAATATGTGCTACCAATCAAGGCCTGATTTGCCTATACTTGAACTATAAGGAATGATATGGTAGTTGTAGTCAGAAAACGTGGAATCAATATCCAGTTCTCAATGGACTACCAGATGTAAGCAAACGACTGAGAACACTTCACTTTCTTTTATAAGTGACAACATAGTTTTAGTTTTAAAATATTTTATCTGGAAAATCATAGAACATATTTCCTTAATGATGGAATATAGAGAATGCTTTCATTAAGAAAATTTGTCAGAAATATTAATAAACATCTATTATAAACAAGCTTACTGGGACTTTCCTGGTGGTCTAGTGGTTAAGACTTCACCTTTCAATGTAGAAGGTGTGAGTTTGATCCCTGATTGGGAGCCAAGATCCCGCATGCCTGAAAGTCAAAAACCAAACATAAAACAGAAACAGTATTGCAACAAATTCAACAAAAGACTTTAAAAATTGTCCACATCTTAAAAAATGTAAGAAAGAATGCAAGGTTTATATATATATATATATACATATATATATATATATATCCTTTATTTAGAACATGCATCAAATTGCATTTTATTATACATGGAAAGCATAGACACTATTTGTATTCTTTGGTATTAAAGTGATACTTAAATTTTATCATGCCTATCATGCGACAAGGATATCCATAACAATAACAACTTCTCAGCTTCCTTAACTGTGTTTTTCTAATGTTTTACCCTAGAAACTTTAACATTGATCTGTATGTTCAGCACCAAAGCCTCAACAAATACTTGAACAACATGTATGCACATGCACGTGTACACACACACACACACACACACACACACACACACATATAGGCAAAAAGGTATATTTATTTATCAGTAGTTTGGTATGGTAAATCTTGATGCTTTGATTTTATCATCCTCATAATTATAGCGTTTGATTCTTTCTTCCTAACTGTCAATCTGCAATTTAATGCTTTTCTTTCTTTTTCTGTACCTTGTGAAAATGAAATCGCTCAGTAGTGTCTGACTTTTTGAGACACCACGGGCTGTAGCACTCCAGGCTCCTCCGTCCATGGGATTCTCCAGGCAAGAATACTGGAGTGGTTTGCTATTTCCTTTTCCAGGGGATATTCCTGACCCAGGGATCAAACCCAGGTCTCCCACACTGCAGGCAGACGCTTTAACCTCTGAGCCCCCAGGGAAGCCCAGGTACTAAGTTTCTCCTTCCATGTACTTGGCTTTAAGTCCTTTTGGGTCTCCTTCTGTAATTTTTTTTTTTTTAACTAAGTCATACATACCTCCACTAGATTTTCTTGATACAAAGGAGAAATAACAAAAGCAATTAAAAAAATATCAAAAATGTTATATATATATATGTGTGTGTGTGTGTGTGTTTACATAAATATATGTACCATGCACACACATATATGTTTTATAGTATGAATTTTTGTATAGTACACATAACAATACAATGCTATATATGTTGTTATTTCCATTTTATACACTGTGTACTGAGAATCTGTGTCTTAAAAGGCTGAGCTAAATTCTCCTTTCCCAACTGGTAAAGAAAGTTTCCAGCCATTTTAAAAATATAGCTCTGTTAAGTTCTAAGATTTATGCCATCAACATCATGTACACTAATTCTCAATTTCCTGCCATATTCC
>SJYC01134717.1:0-22817 GCA_006408675.1 Madoqua kirkii
TTTGCTCCTCTCCCAGCAGTCCTCCTAAACATGCTTTACATTTCTCCATTCCAATTCATACCCCCTGACACTACGGAATTGCATTTTCTGGTTTGCTTGTGGTCTGCCTCCCTCAATTAGAATGTAAGCTTCATGCGAGCAGGGCTTTGTCTTCCTCACTGGTATAAGACCTGCTCTGAAAACAGTTCCTGGCTTCATAGCAGACATTCAATAAATAATTATTAAATGACTCTCTGAAAGGCACAGTTGAGCGTACAAGAAAATAAGGTATCAGAAAGGATGAGGGAACTAAAAACTAGAGTGGTATATGGGCAGTAATTGCATTTTCTGGTTTGCTTGTGGTCTGCCTCCCTCAATTAGAATGTAAGCTTCATGCGAGCAGGGCTTTGTCTTCCTCACTGGTATAAGACCTGCTCTGAAAACAGTTCCTGGCTTCATAGCAGACATTCAATAAATAATTATTAAATGACTCTCTGAAAGGCACAGTTGAGCGTACAAGAAAATAAGGTATCAGAAAGGATGAGGGAACTAAAAACTAGAGTGGTATATGGGCAGCTTGAGATGTGATGAGATTTGATCTCTGTGGCCAAGACTGTTAGCCCCCAATATACATTCTCCTGTGTAACCAAATTCCGCTATACAGTCAACAAAGACAAGACCGGGTGCTGACTGTGGCTCAGAAAATGAACTACTTATTCCCAAATGCAGACTCAAATTGAAGAAAGTAGGGAAAACCACGAGACCATTCAGGTATGACCTAAATCAAATCCCTTATGATTACACAGTGGAAGTGAGAAATAGATTTAAGGGCCTAATCTGATAGATAGAGTGCCTGATGAACTACGGACTGAGGTTTGTGACACTGTACAGGAGACAGGGATCAAGACCACCATGGTAAAGACCACCCATGGTAAAGAAATGCAAAACAGAAAAATGGCTGTCTGAGGAGGCATTACAGATAGCTGTGAAAAGAAAAGAGGCGAAAAGCAAAGGAGAAAGGGAAAGATATAAGCATCTGAATGCAGAGTTCCAAAGAAGAGCAAGAAGAGATAAGAAATCCTTCTTCAGTGATCAATGCAAAGAAATAGAGGAAAAGAACAGAATGGGAAAGGCTAGAGATCTCTTCAAGAAAATTAGAGACACCAAAGGAACATTTCATGCAAAGATGGGCTCGATAAAGGACAGAAATGGTATAGACCTAATAGAAGCAGATTATGAAGAAGAGGTGGCAAGAATACACAGAGGAACTGTACAAAAAGATCTTCCTGACCCAGATAATCATGATGATGTGATCACTAATCTAGAGCCAGACATCTTGGAATGTGAAGTCAAGTGGGCGTTAGAAAGCATCACTATGAACAAAGCTAGTGGAGGAAATGGAATTCCAGTAGACCTGTTTCAAATCCTGAAAATGATGCTGTGAAAGTGCTGCACTCAATATGCCAGCAAATTTGGAAAACTCAGCAGTGGCCGCAGGACTGGAAAACATCAGTTTTCATTCAAATTCCAAAGAAAGGCAATGCTAACAGATGCTCAAACTACCGCACAAATGCACTCATCTCACATGCTAGTAATGTTCAAAATTCTCCAAGCCATGCTTCAGCAGTACGTGAACTGTGAACTTCCAGATGTTCAAGCTGGCTTTAGAAAAGGCAGAGGAACTAGAGATCAAATTGCCAACATCTGCTGAATCATAGAAAAAGCAAGAGAGTTCCAGAAAAATATCTATTTCTCCTTATTGAATATGCCAAAGCCTTTGACTGTGTGTATCACAAGAAACTGTGTAAAATTCTGAAAGAGTTGGGAATATCAGACCAGCTAGACACAATGGGAGAGTCACACACTGAGAAAGAGACACAAACACACTAAGAGATATTCCCTTACAGAGAGAAAGAAACAAATACATGTACACATACACACTAAGAACCAGACACACACAACCTGAGACAGACACACATACTGAGAGAGACACACACACTGAGTGATACACACATCCAGAGCGAGACGCAAATAAACACTTAAACAAACAGACACCCTCACAATGAGACACACTGAGAAAGACTCAGAGAGAGAGAGAGAGAGAGAGAGAGAGACAAGAACACATGGACAAATACACGTACTGAGAGACACACACAGAGACACACAGAGACAGGCAAACTGAGAGGGACACACACACTGAAAGACACCCTGATCCAGGAAGAGACACACACTCCTGAGAGCAAGACAAACACACACACACTGAGAGAGACACACACGTTGAGAAAGACACACACACTGAGAGAGAGTCAAAACACACAGAGAGACATACACATACAGAGGGAGAAACATACACACACTAAGAACCAGGCACGACCACAATGAGAGAGACACACTGACAGGGACACACACTGAGAGAGAGTAAAAAACACACTGAGGCTCACACATACCGAGAGAGACATACAGAGACACACAGACAGGCAAACTGACAGGGACAGAAACACAAAGAGACAGAAACATAGAGCAGGAGAAACACACACCCACACGAAACACCGGGCACACTCACAATGAGAGAGACACACTGACAGGGACACAGACTGAGAGAGAGAGAAAACCACAATGAGAGGCACACATACTGAGGGACACATGTATGTGTCCCAGAGACACACACAGAGATAGGCTAACTGACAGGGACACACACACACACAGACACCCTCATCCCAGAAGAGACACAAACTCCTGAGAGCAAGATACACAAAAATACTGAGAATCAGACACACTCACACTGAGACAGACATCACACTGAGAGACACACACACACACAGATTCAAAATACCCTGAGAGACAAAAACACATTTACACAGCATCATGCAACCTGACAGGGACACACACACTGAGATGTATACACATACAGAGGGAGAAACACACACACACACACACTAAAAACCAGACACACTAACAACGAGAGAGACACACAGAGACACACAGAACAGGCAAAGTGACAGGGACACACACTGAGAGAGACAGCCTCATGAAGCAAGACACACACACTCCGGAGAGGAAGACACGGAAATACACACACATACACTAAGGGAGAGAAACTTAAACACAGAGAGTGAGACACACAAACACAGAGCGAGACATATGCACAATATAGAGGGAGAGACACACACATTGAGCAACACACACGGACACTACAAAAGACATCCACAACACTCAGGCAGACACAAGGAGACAGAAACACTCCCCAGGAAAGAGACACACACTGGCAGACACACAAACAGAGACACTTTGAGAGTTGCACAGAGACACACACACTAAAAGGAACACACACACACTGAGAAGTAGCCACGCACACGGAGAGAGAAAGACACACATACACACATCACGCACAGAGAAAGACACACACAAGAGAGGAACATCCAATGTGAAAGAGTGAACACACAACATACAGAGGCATACACACACTGAGACACACACACACTGAGAGACAGAGGCTCATCCACACTGAGAAAAAGAAAAACATGGTGAGAGATACAGATACTGAGAATCAAACACACTGAAAGACACAAACAGTGTGAGTCATGCACAGTGACACATTGAGACACACACACACACACACACACACACACACACACACACTGAGAGACATCCACATACAGAGAGAGATTCATACACACCTTGAGATAGAGAAACACACATTTGGAGAGAGACTTAACACTTCAGGAGAGTCACAAACACAGAGAGACACACATAGAGACACACAACAGACAGACACACACACGGAGAGTCAGACACATACAGAGAGAGACTCATACACTGACACACACACACTCAGAACAAGATACTTACTGAGAGAGAAACACACAGAGACACACAGAAACACACACTCTCAGAGGGAAAGGCACATACACTGAGAGAGAAACACAAACACACTGAGAGAAATACACAGTATGTGAGAGTAGACACACACACTGTGGAAGATTGTACACAAAACATACAGAAACACACACTCGATGAGAAACACACAGACATACTGAGAAAGAGGGACATCCACAATAAAGAGAGAAACACAGTGAGGGGCACACACACTGAGGGGAACATACACACTTAGAGAGAGACACACCCACTGAGACACACGCACAGACACATAGAGACACACACACTGCGAGAAACATACACTGAGAGACATACACATACAGACACAAACACACACACTCTGAGACATACACACTCTGAGAGAGACACAAAAACTGAGAGAGTCACAAACACTGAGAAACACAGAGAGAGACACATAGAGACACAGAACAGAGAGAGAAACAACCTGAAAGAGTTACACTTACAGAGAGAGACAAAAGTTGGAAACACACTGAAAACCTGATGAACTCACACTGAGAAAGACACAAACACTGAGAGAGACACACATCACACACACACACTAAAAACCAGACACACTAACAACGAGAGAGACACACAGAGACACACAGAACAGGCAAAGTGACAGGGACACACACTGAGAGAGACAGCCTCATGAAGCAAGACACACACACTCCGGAGAGGAAGACACGGAAATACACACACATACACTAAGGGAGAGAAACTTAAACACAGAGAGTGAGACACACAAACACAGAGCGAGACATATGCACAATATAGAGGGAGAGACACACACATTGAGCAACACACACGGACACTACAAAAGACATCCACAACACTCAGGCAGACACAAGGAGACAGAAACACTCCCCAGGAAAGAGACACACACTGGCAGACACACAAACAGAGACACTTTGAGAGTTGCACAGAGACACACACACTAAAAGGAACACACACACACTGAGAAGTAGCCACGCACACGGAGAGAGAAAGACACACATACACACATCACGCACAGAGAAAGACACACACAAGAGAGGAACATCCAATGTGAAAGAGTGAACACACAACATACAGAGGCATACACACACTGAGACACACACACACTGAGAGACAGAGGCTCATCCACACTGAGAAAAAGAAAAACATGGTGAGAGATACAGATACTGAGAATCAAACACACTGAAAGACACAAACAGTGTGAGTCATGCACAGTGACACATTGAGACACACACACACACACACACACACACACACACACACACTGAGAGACATCCACATACAGAGAGAGATTCATACACACCTTGAGATAGAGAAACACACATTTGGAGAGAGACTTACACACTTCAGGAGAGTCACAAACACAGAGAGACACACATAGAGACACACAACAGACAGACACACACACGGAGAGTCAGACACATACAGAGAGAGACTCATACACTGACACACACACACTCAGAACAAGATACTTACTGAGAGAGAAACACACAGAGACACACAGAAACACACACTCTCAGAGGGAAAGGCACATACACTGAGAGAGAAACACAAACACACTGAGAGAAATACACAGTATGTGAGAGTAGACACACACACTGTGGAAGATTGTACACAAAACATACAGAAACACACACTCGATGAGAAACACACAGACATACTGAGAAAGAGGGACATCCACAATAAAGAGAGAAACACAGTGAGGGGCACACACACTGAGGGGAACATACACACTTAGAGAGAGACACACCCACTGAGACACACGCACAGACACATAGAGACACACACACTGCGAGAAACATACACTGAGAGACATACACATACAGACACAAACACACACACTCTGAGACATACACACTCTGAGAGAGACACAAAAACTGAGAGAGTCACAAACACTGAGAAACACAGAGAGAGACACATAGAGACACAGAACAGAGAGAGAAACAACCTGAAAGAGTTACACTTACAGAGAGAGACAAAAGTTGGAAACACACTGAAAACCTGATGAACTCACACTGAGAAAGACACAAACACTGAGAGAGACACACAGTGAGAGGGAGACAAAAACACACTGAGAGACACACACACTGAGAGACACACAGAGACATGCAAACTGAGTGGGATACACACACTGAAAAAACACACACACTGAGAGATGTAGATAGACAGACAGAGACACACATGCACTAAGAACCAGAAACACTGACAATGAGACACACTGAAAGAGTCACACACTGAGATAGAGAGAAAAAAACTCACTGAGGGACACACACACTAAAAGACACTCCCTTACAGAGAGAGAGAAACAAAAACATGGACACACGCACACACTAAGAACCAGACACACTCACCATGAAACAGACACACACACTGAGAGAGAAAAACACTGAGTTATATACACATCCAGAGCAAGACACACACACAAACACACAAACAAACAGACACCCTCACAGTGAGACATGCGGAGAAAGACACACAGTGAGAGAGAGAGAAGGACACACTGAGAAAAACATGTACTGAGAGATGCACACAGAGACACACAGAGACAGGCAAACTGAGAGGGAAACACACACAGACAAAGACACCCTCATCCAGGAAGAGACACACATTTCTGAGAACAAGACAAAAACACACTGAGAATCAGAGACACTCACACTGAGGGAGACAGCACACTGAGAGAGAGTCAAAACACACTGAGAGACACACACAGACACATGCAAACTGAGATGGACACACACACTGACAGACATACAAATACAGAGGGAGAAACACACACACACACTAAGAACCAGGCACGACCACAATGAGAGACACACTGACAGGGACACACACTGAGAGAGAAAGAAAAACACAACGAGAGGTACACATACTGAGAGACACACATACTGAGAGACACACAAGAGACACACAGACAGGCTATCTGACAGAAACACACACATGGATAGAGATAAACATAGAGCAGGAGAGACACAAACACACACTAAACACCAGGCACACTCACAATGAGAGACACACTGACAGGGACACAGACTGAGAGAGAGAAAAACACAATGAGAGGCACACGTACAGAGAGACACCTGAGACACACACAGAGACATGCTAACTGACAGGGACACACACACACACAGACACTCTCATCCCTGAAGAGACCAAAATCCTGAGAGCAAGATACACACAGACACTGAGAATCAGACACACTCACACTGAGACAGACATCACACTGAGAGACACACACACGGAGAGAGATTCAACATACCCTGAGAGACACACACACATGTACACAGTGACATGCAACCTGAGAGGGACACACACACACTGAGATGCATGCACATACAGAGGGAGAAACACACACAACACACTAAAATCTAGACACAGTAACAATGAGAGAGATACTGACAGAGAGAGAGAGATTTACACACTGAACACACACACAGAGCCACAAAGAGACAGGCAACTGACAGGGACACACACTGAGAGAGACAGCCTCATGAAGCAATACACACACAGTCCTGAGAGGAAGACACGGACACACACACTAAGGGAGAGAAATTTAAACACAGAGAGTGAGACACACAAACACGGAGCGAGACACATGCACAATATAGAGGGAGAGACACACACCTTGAGCAACACACACGGAAACTACAAAAGACACCCACAACACTCAGGCAGACACAAGGAGACAGAAACACTCCCAAGGAGACACACACTGGCAGACACACAAACAGAGACACCGTGAGAGTTGCACAGAGACGCACACACTGAAAGGGACACACACACACTGAGAAGTAGCCATGCACACGGAGAGAGACAGACAAACACACACACATCACACACAGAGAAAGACACCCACAAAAGAGGGACATCCAATGTGTAAAAGTGAACACACAACATACAGAGGCGTACACACACTGAGACACACACACACTGAGAGACAGAGGCTCATCTACACTGAGAAGGAGAAAAACACAGTGAGAGACACAGATACTGAGAATCAAACACACTGAAAGACACAAACAGTGTGAGCCATGCACAGTGACACATTGAGACACACACACACAAACACACACTGAGAGACATCCACATACAGAGAGAGACTCATACACACCCTGAGGGAGAGAAACACACACTCGGAGAGAGACTTACATATTTCAGGAGAGTCACAAACATGGGAGACACACATAGAGACACACAACGGACAGACACACACACGGAGAGTCAGACACATACAGAGAGAGACTCGTACACTGACACACACACACTAGGAAACAGACACACTCACTGAGAGAGAAACACACAGAGACACACAGAAACACACACTCTCAGAGGGAAAGGTCACACACACACACACACACACACACACACACAGAGGCACAGACTGAAGGAAAGAGCGAGAGCTAGACACACACACACTCAGAACAAGATACTTACTGAGAGAGAAACACACAGAGACACACAGAAACACACACTCTCAGAGGGAAAGGCACATACACTGAGAGAGAAACACAAACACACTGAGAGAAATACACACAGTATGTGAGAGTAGACACACACACTGTGGAAGATTGTACACAAAACATACAGAAACACACACTCGATGAGAAACACACAGACATACTGAGAAAGAGGAACGTCCACAATGAAGAGAGAAACACAGTGAGGGACACACACACTGAGGGGAACATACACACTTAGAGACACACCCAATGGGACACACCCACAGACACATAGAGACACACACACTGTGAGAAACATACACTGAGAGACATACACACACTGAGACACACACACACACTCAGAGAGACACAAAAACAGAGAGTCACAAACGCTGAGAAACACAAACGGAGACATATAGAGACACAGAACAGAGAGAGAAACAACCTGAAAGAGTTACACTTACAGAGAGAGACAAAAGTTGGAAACACACTGAAAACCTGATGAACTCACACTGAGACAGACACAAACACTGAGAGAGACACACAATGAGAGGGAGACAAAAACACACTGAGAGACACACACACTGAGAGACACACACAGAGACACACAGAGACATGCAAACTGAGTGGGATACACAGGCTGAAAGACACACACACTGAGAGATGTAGATAGACAGACAGAGACACACATGCATTAAGAACCAGAAACACTGACAATGAGACACACCGGGAGAGTCACACACTGAGAGAGAGAGAGAAACCCACTGAGGGACACACACACTGAGAGACATTCCCTTACAGAGAGAAACAAAAACACGGACACACACACACTACGAACCTAACACACTCACCGTGAGGCAGACACACACCCTGAGAAAGACAAACACACTGAGTGATATACACATCAAGAGCGAGACACACACACAAACACTCAAACAGACACCCTTACAATGAGACACACTGAGAAAGACACACAGTGAGAGAGAGAGAAGGACACACTGAGAGAAACATGTACTGAGAGACACACACAGAGACATATAGAGACAGGCAAACTGAGAGGGACACACAACACTGAAAGTCTGTCTTTCATACTGAGAGACATACTGAGAGACACACATACGGAGAGACGCCCAGAGACAGACACAGAGACAGGCTAACTGACAGGGACACACACTGAGAGAGATAGCCTCATGAAAGAAGAGGCGCACACTCCTGAGAGGAAGACACACACACACACACCCTAAAGGAGATAACTTAAACACAGAGTGCAAGGCACACAAACACTGAGAGAGACACATGCACAACATAGAAGGAGTGATCAACACACTGAAAAACACACACAGACACTACAAAGGACACCCACAACAATGAGGCAGACACAATGAGACAGAAACACTCCCATGGAAAGAGACACACACTGGGAGACACACAAACAGAGACCTTGTGAGAGTTGTACAGAGACACACACACTCTAGGGGACACAAACACACAGAGAAGTAGCCATGCACATGGAGAGAGACAGACAAACACACACACACGCATTGAGAAAGACATACAAGTGAGAGATAACCAATGTAAAAGAGTGAAGACACATCATACAGAATCATACACACACTTAGAGACACACACACTGAGAGACAGGCTCATCCACACTGAGAAGGGGAAAAACATGCTGAGAGACACAGAAACTGAGAGAATCAAACTCACTGAGAGATCCAAACAGTGTGAACCACACACAGTGACACATAGACACACACAGACACACACAGACACACACACACACACTTAGAGACATGCACATACAGAAAAAGACTCATACGCACACTGAGAGAGAGACATTCACACTGAGAGACAGAAACATACACTGAGAGACACACATTCTGAGAGAGACTTAAACACTTCAGGGGAGGCACAAACACGGAGAGTCACATACCGAGACACATAGAGACACACAATGGACAGACACACACACTGAGAGTCATACACATATAGAGAGAGACTCGCACACTGATGCACACACACATTCAGAACCAGACACACTCACTGAAGAGAAAGATACAGAGACACAGAAACACACATGCTCAGAGAGAAAGGCACACACACTGAGAGAGAAAACAAACACACCAGAGAAATACACACAGTATATGAGAGTAGACACACAGAGAGACACACACACTGAGAATCAGACACACTCACACTGAGAGAGACACACACACTGAGAGAAACACATACTGAAAGAGAGTCAAAACACACTGAGAGACACACAAAGAGACATGCAAACTGAGAGGGACACACACACTGAGAGACATACACATACAGAGGTAGAAACACACACACACACACACACACACTAAGAATCAGGCATGACCACAATGAGAGAGACACAATGAGAGACACACACACTGAGAGAGGGACAAACACACTGAGAGTCACACATACTGAAACACACACTGATACATACATGCAAACTGACAGGGACACACACACAGAGAGACACACACATACAGAGGGAGAAACACACACACACACTAAGAACCAGGCACGACCACAATGAGAGAGACACACACTGAGAGAGTGACAAACACACTGAGAGTCACATATACTGAGAGCAGCACACAGATACAGACAGGCAAACTGACAGGGACACACACACGGAAAGACATACACATACAGAGGGAGAAACACACACTAAGAATCAGGAATGACCACAATGACAGAGATGCACTGAGAGAGACACACACTGAGAGAATGACAAATACACTGAGAGTCACACATACTGATAGACACAGACAGAGACACACAGACAGGCAAACTGACAGGGACACACACACGGAGACACATACACAGAGAGCAGAAGAAACACACAAACACACTCAACACTAGGCACACTCACAATGAGGGAGACACACTGAAAGAGAGAGTGTGACAGGGACACACACAGAAAGAGAGAGCAAAACACAATGAGAGGCACACATAATGAGAGACACACATACTGAGAGACACCCAGAGACACACACAGAGACAGGCAAACTGACAGGGACACACACTGAGAGAGACAGCCTCATGAAGCAAGACACACACACTCCAGAGAGGAAGACACGGACATACACACACACACACACACACACACACTAAGGGAGAGAAAGTTAAACACAGAGAGTGAGACACACGAACACTGAAAGAGACACATGCACAATATAGAGGGATAGTCACACACACTGAGCAACACACACAGACACTACAAAGACACCCATATCTCTGAGGCAGACACAATGAGACAGAAACACTCCCATGGAAAGAGACACACACTGGGAGACACACAAACAGAGACCTTGTGAGTGTTGCACAGAGTCTGTCTCTTATACACATCTAGATGTGTATAAGAGACAGACACTAGGCACACTCACAATGAGGGAGACACACTGAAAGAGAGAGTGTGACAGGGACACACACAGAAAGAGAGAGCAAAACACAATGAGAGGCACACATAATGAGAGACACACATACTGAGAGACACCCAGAGACACACACAGAGACAGGCAAACTGACAGGGACACACACTGAGAGAGACAGCCTCATGAAGCAAGACACACACACTCCAGAGAGGAAGACACGGACATACACACACACACACACACACACACACTAAGGGAGAGAAAGTTAAACACAGAGAGTGAGACACACGAACACTGAAAGAGACACATGCACAATATAGAGGGATAGTCACACACACTGAGCAACACACACAGACACTACAAAGACACCCATATCTCTGAGGCAGACACAATGAGACAGAAACACTCCCATGGAAAGAGACACACACTGGGAGACACACAAACAGAGACATTGTGAGAGTTGCACAGAGACACACACACTGAAAGGAACACACACACACTGAGAAGTAGCCATACACACGGAGAGAGACAATCACACACACACACACACACTGAGAATAATACACACAAGAGAGAGACACCCAATGTGAAAGAGTTAACACACATCATAGAGAATGATACACACACTGAGAGACACACACACTGAGAGACAGAGTCTCATCCACATTGAAAAGGAGAAACACACTGTGAGAGACACAGATACTAAGAGAATCAAACACACTGAGAGACCCAAACAGTGTGAGCCACGCACAGTGACACATAGAGACACACACAGACACACAGACACACACACACACACACTTAGAGAAAGGAACATACTGAGAGCGACTCACAAACACTCTGAGAGAGACATTCACGCTGAAAGACAGAAACATACACTGAGAGACACACATTCCGAGAGAGACTTAAAAACTTCAGGGGAGTCACAAACAAGGAGAGAAACACAAAGAGACACATAAAGACACACAACAGACACACACACACATTGCCAGTCATACACATACAGAGAGAGACTCGTACACTAATGCACACACACACTCAGAACCAGACACACTCACTGAAGAGAAAGACATGGAGACACAGAAACACACACACTCAGAGAGAAAGGCACACACACTGAGAGAGAAAACAAACACACTGAGAGAAATACACACAGTATATGAGAGTAGACACACACACTGTGGAAGATTGAATGCAAAACGTACAGAAACACACACTCGCTGAGAAACACAGACACCCTGAGAAAGAGGGACATCCACAAAGAACAGAAAACACAGTGAGAGATCACACACTGAGACATACACATTGAGGGAGAGACACACACACTGAGACACACCCAGAGACACATAGAGACACTCACACTGAGAGAAACATACACTGAGAGACATACACATAGAGAGACACACACACACACATACTGAGAATAGGCTACACTCACATGAGAGAGACACATACACTGAGAGAGAAACACATACTGAGAGAGAGTCAAAAGACACTGAGAGACACACACAGAAACATGAAAACTGAGAGGGACACACACACTGAGAGACATGCACATACAGAGGGATAAACACACACACACACAATAAGAACCAGGCATGACCACAACGAGAGAGACACACTGAGAGAGATACACACTGAGAGAGTGAAAAACACACTGAGAGTCACACATACTGAGAGACACAAACAGAGACAGACAGGCAAACTGACAGGGGCACACACACGGAGAGACATATACATGTAGAGGGAGAAACACACACACATGCTAAGAACCAGGCATGATCACAATGACAGAGATGCACTGAGAGAGACACACACTGAGAGACAGTGACAAACACACTGAGAGTCACACACACTGAGAGACACACACAGAGACACACAGACAGGCAAACTGACAGGGACACACACACGGAGAGACATACACAGAGAGCAGGAGAAACACACAACACACTAAACACCAGGCACACTCAATGAGAGAGACACAAGGACAGGACACACACTGAGAGAGAGAGAGCAAAACACAATGAGAGGCACACATACTGAGAGACACACATCCTGAGAGATACCCAGAGTCACACACAGAGACAGGCAAACTGACAGAGCCACACACTGAGAGAGACAGCCTCATGAAGGAAGAGGCACACATTCCTGAGAGGAAGACACACACACACACACACACACACACACACAAAGGGAGAGAAACTTAAACACAGAGAGCGAGACATACAAATACTGAGAGAGACATAGGCACAACGCAGAGGGAGAGATACACACACTGAGCAACACACACAGACACTACAAAGGACACCCACAACACTGAGGCAGACAGAATGAGACAGTAACACTCCCATGGAAAGAGACACACACTGGGAGACACACAAACAGAGACCTTGTGAGTGTTGCACAGAGTCACACACACTGTAAGGGACACACACAAACTGAGAAGTAGCCACTCACATGGAGAGAGACAGACAAACACACACACATGCACTGAGATAGACACATACAAGAGAGAGACACCCGATGTGAAAGAGTGAACACACATCATACAGAATCATACACACACTGAGAGGCACACACACTGACAGACAGGCTCATCCACATGGAGAAGGAGAAAAACACGCTGAGAGACACAGATATGGAGAGAATCAAACTCACTAAGAGACCCAAACAGTTGAACCATGCAGTGACACATAGCGACACACACAGATACACACACACACACACTTAGAGACATGCACATACAGAGAGAGACTCATACACAACCTGAGAGAGAGACATTCACACAGAGAGACAGAAACATACACTGAGAGACACACATTCTGAGAGAGATTTAAACATTTCAGGGGAGTCACAAACACAGAGACCCATACAGAGACACACAGTGACACACAACAGACAGACACACACACTGAGAGTCATACACATACAGAGAGAGACTCGTACACACACTGAGAGACATACACACTGAGAGACAGAGACAGACACTGAGAGACACACATTCTGAGAGAGACTTAAACACTTCAGGGGAGTCACAAACACGGATAGTCACACACAGAGACACATAAAGACACACAAAGGACAGACACACACACTGAGAGTCATACACATACAGAGAGAGACTCGTACACTGACGCGCACACACATTCAGAACCAGACACACTCACTGAAGAGAAACACACAGGACAAGGTAACAAAAACACTCAGAGAGAAAGGAGCACACATTGAGAAAGAAAACAAACACACTGAGAGAAATACACACAGTATATGAGAGCAGACACGCACACTGTGGAAGACTGAATGCAAACACAGAGAAACACATACTCGTTGAGAAACACACAGACACAATGAGAAAGAGGGACATCCACAAAAACAGAGAAACACACAGTGAGAGACACATACACTGAGAGAGACATAAACATTGAGAGAGAGATACACACACTGAGACACACCCAGAGCCACATAGAGACACACACACTGAGAGAAACATACAGCAAGAGACATACACATAGAGAGACACACACTGAGAATCAGACACACTCACACTAAGAGAGACACACTGAGAGACAGAGGCTCATCCACACTGAGAGGGAGAAAATCACACTGAGAGACACAGATACTGAGAGAATCAAACACACTGAGAGACCCAACAGTGTAGTGTGAACCATGCCCTGACACAAAGAGACACACACAGACACACACACACACACACTTAGAGACATGCACATACAGAGAGAGACTCATACACACACTGAGATAGAGACATACACACTGAGAGACAGAAACAGATGCTGAGAGACACACAATCTGAGAGAGACTTAAACACTTCAGGGGAGTCACAAACACAGAGTACACACACAGAGAAACATAGAGACACACAATGGACAGACACACACACTGAGAGTCACACATACAGAGAGAGACTCATACATTGACGCACACAAACACTCAGAACCAGACACACTCACTGAAGAGAAACACACAGAGACACAGAAACACACACACTCAGAGAGAAAGGCACACACACTGAGAGAGAAAACAAACACACTGAGAGAAATACACACAGTATATGAGAGTAAACATGCACACTGTGGAAGACTGAACACTAAACATACAGAAACACACACTCGTTGAGAAACACACAGACACCCTGGGAAAGAGGGACATCCACAAAGAACTCAGAATCACACAGTGAGATACACACACACTGAAACAGACATACACATTGAGAGAGAGACACACACACTGAGACACACCCAGAGACACACACACTGCAAGAAACATACACGGAGAGACATCCACATAGAGAGACACACACACACACTGAGATCAGACACACTCACACTGAGAGAGACACATACACTGAGAGAGTCAAAATACACTGAGAGACACACAAAGAGACATGCAAACTCAGAGGGAGACACACACTGAGACACATACATATATAGAGGAGAAGCACAACACACATTAAGAACCAGGCATGACCACAATGAGAGAGATGCATTGAGAGAGACACACACTGAGAGAGTGAGAAACACACTGAGAGTCACACATACTGAAAGATGCACACAGATACAGACAGGCAAACTGGCAGGGACACACACACATGGAGAGACATACACATACACAGGGAGAAAAACACACACACACTAAGAACCAGGCACGACCACAATGACAGGGATGCACTGAGAGAGACACACACTGAGAGAGTGTCAAAACACACTCAGAGAAACACACAGAGACATGCAAACTGAGAGGGACACACACACACAGAGACATACACATACAGAGGGAGAAACAGACACACATAATAAAAACCAGGCACGACTACAATGACAGAGATACACTGAGAGAGACACACACTGAGGGAGAATGACAAATACACTGAGAGTCACACATACTGAGAGACACAGACAGAGATGCACAGACAGGCAAACTGACAGGGACACACACACACGGAGAACACACAAATAGAGCAAAAGAAACACACAAACACACTAAACACCAGGCACACTCACAATGAGAGAGACACACTGACAGGGACACACACTGAGAGAGAGAGCAAAACACAATGCGAGGCACACATCCTGACAGACACACATACTGAGAGACACCCAGAGACACACACAGAGACAGGCAAACTCACAGGAACCCACACTGACAGAGACAGCCTCATGAAGTAAGAGACACTCCTGAGAGGAATACACACGAACACACACACACATTAAGGGAGAGAAACTTAAAGAAAGAGAGCAAGACACACAAACACTGAGAAAGACACATGCACAATGTAGAGGGTGAGACACAAACATTGAGCAACACACAGACACTATAAAACACACCCACAACACTGAGGCAGACACAATGAGACTAAAACACTCCCATGGAAAGAGACACACACTGGGAGACACACAAACAGAGATATTGTGAGCGTTGCACAGAGACACACACAGTGAAATGGACACACACACACTGAAATGGGCACACACACACTGAGAATTAGCCATGCACATGGAGGGACACAGACAAACACACACACAAATGCACAGAGAAAGACACAAACAAGAGAGAGACACCGAATGTAAAAGAGTGAACACACAACATACAGAGTTGTACACACATGGAGAAACACACACACTGAGAGACAGAGGCTCATCCACACTGAGAAGGAGAAAATCACGCTGAGAGACATAGATACTGAGAGAATCAAACACACTGAGAGACCCAAACAGTGTGAGCCACACACAGTGACACATAGAGACACACACAAACACACACACACACACTTAGAGATATACACATATAGGGAGAGACTCATACACACACTGAGAGAGAGACATTCACACTGAGAGAGAGAAACATACACTGAGAGACACACATTCTGAGAGACTGAAATACTTCAGGAGAGGCACAAACACTGAGAGACACACACAGAGACACATAGAGACACACATCGGACAGACACACACACTGAGAGTCATACACATAGAGAGAGAGACTCGTACACTGACCCACACACACACTCAGAACCAGACACACTTACTGAGAGAGAAACACACAGAGACACACAGAAACACACACTCAGGGAGAAAGGCACACACACTGAGAGAGAAACACAAACACACTGAGAGAAATACACACAGTATATGAGAGTAAACACACACAGTGTGGGAGACAGAACACATAACATACAGAAACACACACTCGTTGAGAAACACATAGACTCAGTGAGAAAGAGGGACATCCACAAATTACAGAGAAACACGTAGTGAGAGACACACACACTGAGAGAGACATACACACTGAGAAGGAGACACACACACTGAGACACATCCAGAGACACATAGAGACACTCACACTGAGAGAAACATACACTGAGAGACATACACATAGAGAGGCACACACACACTGAGACACACACACACACACACACACACAGACATGCAGGCTGAGAGAGTCACAAATACTGAGAAACACACGCATAGAAACATACAGACACAGAACTGGGAGATAAACAAACTGAAAGACCTACACTTACAGAGAGAGTAAGACAAATGTTGGACACACACTGAAAACCAGTTGCACTCACACTGAGACACACACACATACTGAGACACACATTGAGAGACACATAGAGAGACACACAGAGATATGCAAATTGAGCGGGATATATACACTGAAAGACACACACACTGAGAGATACACATATCCTGAATGATATACACATCCAGGGTAAGACACACACACAATCACTGAAACAGACATGCTCTCAATGAGACATGCTTAGAAAGTAATACATTGGGAGAGAGAGAAGGACACACTGAGAGAAACACGTACTGAGAGACGCACACAGAGACACACATACAGGCAGACTGACAGGTACATACACACAGAGAGACATACACATACAGAGGGAGAAACACACACACACACACTATGAACCAGGTACAACCACAAAGACAGAGATGCACTGAAAGACACACACACTGAGAGAGGGTGATAAACACACTGAGAGTCACACACAAAGACACACAGAGACAGGAACACTGAGAGGGACACACACACTGAGAGACACCTTCATCCAGGAAGACATGCATACTTATGTGACCAAGACACACACACACACACACACACACACACACACACACACACACACTGAGAATCAGACACATTCACACTGAGAAAGACACACATACTGAGTAAGAAACACACACTGAGAGAGAGACAAAACACACTAAGAGACACACACAGAGACAGGATAAATGAGAGGAATACACACAGAGTGAGACATACACATACAGAGGAGAAGTACACACAAACACTAAGGTCCAGGCATGACTACAATGAGAGATGCACTGAGACAGACACACACTGAGAGAGAGTGAAAAACACACTGAGAGTCACACATACTGAGAGACACACACAGAGACACACATACAGGCAAACTGACAGGGACACACACACGGAGAGACATACACATACAGAGAGAGACTCGTACACTGACACACACACACACTCAGAACCAGACACACTTCCTGATAGAGAAACACACAGAGACACACAGAAACACACACACTCAGAGAGAAAGGCACACACACTGAGAGAGAAACACAAACACACTTAGAGAAATACACATAGCATATGAGAGTAAACACGCACACTGTGGAAGACTGAATGCATAACATACAGAAACACACATTCGTTGAGAAACACACAGACACACTGAAAAAGAGGGACAGCCACAAAGAAGAGAAACACACAGTGAGAGACACACACACTGAGAGACATACACACAGAGAGAGACACACACACACTGAGAGAGAGTGATAAACACATTGAGAGTCACACATACTGAGAGACACACACAGAGACACACAAACAGCCCAACAACAGGAACACGCAGTCAGAGATACCCTCATCCAGGAAGAGACACACACTCCTGAGACCAAGACACACACACACACACACACAAGGAGAATCAGACACACTCACAGAGAGAGAGACACACACAATGAGAGAGACACACACACTGAGAGAGAGTCAAAAGACACTGAGAGACACCCACAGAGACATGCAAACTGAGAGGGACACACACACACAGAGACATACACATACAGAGGGAGAAACAGACACACACACTAAGAACCAGGCACGACCACAAAGACAGAGATGCACTGAAAGACACACATACTGAGAGAGAGTGATAAACACACTCAGAGTAACATATACTGAGACACACACAGAGACACACAGAGAGCCAAACTGACAGGGACACACACAGTGAGAGACACCCTCATCCAGGAAGAGACACACACTCTTGAGACCAACACACACACACAAAGTATCAGACACACTCACACAGAGTAACACATACACTGAGAGAGGCACACACACTGAGAGAGAGTCAAAACACTCTGAGAGACACACAGAGCCACACACAGATGGAACACTGAGAGGTATACACACACTGCGAGACACCCTGATTCAGGAAGACAAACACACTCCTGAGACCAAGACACACACACACACACACTGAGAATCAGACACATTCACACTGAGAGACACACACACTGAGAGAGAAACACACACTGAGAGAGAGTCAAAACACACTAAGAGACACACACAGAGACACACATAAAGGCAAACTGACAGGGACACACATAGTGAGAGACACCCTCATCCAGGAAGAGACACACACTCCTGAAACCAACACACACACACACACACACTAAGAATCAGACACACTCACACAGAGTAAAACCACACTGAGAGAAACAAACACATTGAGAGAGAGTCAAAACACACTGAGAGACACACATAGAGAAAGGCAAAATGCGAGGGATATACACACAGTGAGACATACACATACAGAGGAGAAACACACACAAACACTAAGAACCGGGCACGACCACAATGAGAGAGATGTACTTAGAGAGACACACACTGAGAGAGAGTGAAAAACACACTGAGAGTCACACATACTGAGAGACACACACAGAGACACACATAAAGGCAAACTGACAGGGAAACACACACGGAGAGACATACACATACAGAGGGAGAAACACACACACACAGTAAGACCAGGCACAACCACAATGACAGAGATGCACTGAGAGAAACACACTGAGAGTCACATATATTGAGAGACACACACAGAGACACACAGACAGGCAAACTGACAGGGTATACACACATTGAGAAAATACAGATAGAGCAGGAGAAATACACAAACACACTAAACACCAGGCACACTCACAATGAGAGAGACTCACTGACAGGTGCACATACTGAGAGAGAGAGCAAAACGCAATGAGAGGCACACATCCTGACAGACACACATACTGAGAGACACCGAGAGACACACGCAGAGACAGGCAAAGTGATAGGGACACACACTGAGAGAGACAGCCTCATGAAGGAAGAGACACACACTCCTGAGAGGAAGACACATGCACGCACACACACACACACACACATTAAGGGAGAGAAACTTACGAGAGTGAGACACACAAACACTGAGAAAGACAGATGCACAGCGGAGAGGGAGACACACACATTGAGCAACACACAGACACTACAAAACACACCCACAACACTGAGGCAGACACAATGAGACCAAAACACTCACATGGAAAGGGACACACATCGGGAGGCACACAAACAGAGATATTGTGAGCGTTGCACAGAGACAAACACCCGGAAAGGAACACACACACTCTCAGAATTAGGCACGCACATGGAGAGACAAAGAAAAACACACACACATGCACTGAGAAAGACACACACAAGAGATAGACACTCAATGTGAAAGAGTGAACACACAACATACAGAGTTGTATACACACTGAGAGACACACACACTGAGAGACAGAGGCTCATCCACACTGAGAAGGAGAAACACACGGTGAGAGACACGGATACTGAGAGAAGCAAACACACTGAAAGACACAAACAGTGTGAACCATGAACAGTGACACACAGAGACATACACAGACACACACACTTAGAGACCTACACATACAGAGAGAAACATACACACACACACAGAGACATTCACACTGAGAGAGAAAAACATACACTGAGAGACACATTCTGAGAGAATCTGAAACACTTCAGGAGAGGCACAAACACAGAGAGACACACACAGAGACACACAACGGACAGACAAACACACTGAGAGTCATACACATACAGAGAGAGACTCGTACACTGACGCACACACATATGGAGAACCAGACACACTCACTGAGAGAGAAACACACAGAGACACACAGAAATACACACTCAGAGAAAGGCACACACACTGAGAGAGAATCACAAACACACTGAGAGAAATACACATAGTATATGAGAGTAAACATGCACACTGTGGAAGACTGAATGCATAACATACAGAAACACACACTCGTTGAGAAACACACAGACACCCTGAGAAAGAGGGACATTCGCAAAGAACAGAGAAACACACAGTGAGAGACACACACACTGAGAGAGACAGACACACTGAGAGAGAGACACACACACTGAGTCACACACACACTCAGAGAGACATGCAGACAGAGAGAGTGACAAATACTGAGAAAAACACACATAGAAACATACAGACACAGAACTGAGAGATAAACAAACTGAAAGACCTACACTTACAGAGAGAGTAAGACAAATGTTGGACACACACTGAAAACCAGTTGCACTCACACTGAGACACACACACTGAGAGAGACACACACTGAGACACACACAGAGACACACAGAGATATGCAAACTGAGTGGGATACACACACTGAAAGACACACACGCTGAGAGATACACACATCCTGAATGATATACACATCCAGAGTGAGACACACACACAATCACTGAAACAGACACGCTCTCAATGAAAGAAAGAAATACATTGAGAGAGACAGAAGAACACACTGAGAGAAACACGTACTGAGAGACACACAGAGAGACACACAGAGACAGCCAAAGGAGAGCGACACACAAAATGAGAGACACCTTCATCCACGAAGAGACACACAGTCCTGAGACCAAAACACACACACACACACACACACACACACACACACACACACACACACCCACACACGAGATGTGTACAAGCGCCAGCACACACACACACACACAC
>SJYC01134718.1:0-12615 GCA_006408675.1 Madoqua kirkii
CACACACACACACACACACACACACACACACACACACACTGAGAATCAGACACATTCACACTGAGAGAGACACACACTCTGAGAGAGACACACATATTGAGAGAGAGACAAAACACACTGAGAGACACACACAGAGAAAGGCAAAATGAGAGGGATACACACACAGTGATACACATACAGAGGAGAAACACATACAAACACTAAGAACCAGGCATGACCACAATGAGAGAGATGCACTTAGAGAGACACACACTGAGAGTCACACATACTGAGAGACACACACAGAGACACACAGACAGCCAAACTGACAGGGACACACACAGTCAGAGACACCCTCATCCATGAAGACACACACACTTCCGAGACCAAGACACACACACACACACACACACTAAGAATCAGATACACTCACACAGAGTAACACACACACTGAGAGAGACACACACACTGAGAGACAGAGGCTCATCCACACTGAGATGGTGAAACACACAGTGAGAGACACTGATACTGAGAGAAGCAAACACACTGAGAGATTCAAACAGTATGAACCGCACACAGTGAAACATAGAGACACACACAGAAACACACACACACACACTGAGAGACATACACATACAGAGAGAGACTCATACACACCCTGAAATAGAGAAACTCACATTCGGAGAGAGACTGACACACTTTAGGAGAGTCACAAACACAGAGAGACACACATAGAGACACACAATGGACAGACACATACGGAGAGCCATACACATACAGAGAGAGACTCATACACTGACACACACACACACACTCAGAACCAGACACACTCACTGAGAGAGAAACACACAGAGACACACAGAAACAAACACACACACAGAAAGGCACACACACTGAGAGAAATACACGCAGTATATGAGAGTAAACACACACACTGTGGAAGATTTAACGCATAACATACGGAAACGCACACTGAGAGAGACACACACTGAGAGACACACACAGAGACACACAGAGATATGCAAACTGAGTGGGATACACACACTGGAAAACACACACACTGAGAGATACACACATCCTGAATGATATACACATCTAGAGTGAGACACACACACAATCACTGAAACAGACATGCTCTCAATGAGACACGCTTAGAAAGAAATACATTGAGAGAGAGAGAAGGACACACTGAGAGAAACACGTACTGAGAGACACACACAGAGACAGCCAAAGGAGAGCAACACACAAAATGAGAGACACCTTCATCCAGGAAGAGACACACACTCCTAAGACCAACACACACACACACACACACACACACACCTGTCTCTTATACACATCTAGATGTGTATAAGAGACAGCACACACACTGAGAGACAGAGGCTCATCCACACTGAGAAGGTGAAACACACAGTGAGAGACACTGATACTGAGAGAAGCAAACACACTGAGAGATTCAAACAGTATGAACCGCACACAGTGAAACATAGAGACACACACAGAAACACACACACACACACTGAGAGACATACACATACAGAGAGAGACTCATACACACCCTGAAATAGAGAAACTCACATTCGGAGAGAGACTGACACACTTTAGGAGAGTCACAAACACAGAGAGACACACATAGAGACACACAATGGACAGACACATACGGAGAGCCATCACACACACACACTGAGAAAGATACACACAAGACAGAGAGACACCCAATGTGAAAGAGTGAACACACAACATACAGAGTTGTACACACACGGAGAGACACTCACACTGAGAAATAGAGGCTCATCCACACTGAGAAGGAGAAACACACGGTGAGAGACACAGATGCTGAGAGAATTAAACACACTGACACCCAAACAGTGTGAGCCATGCACAGTGACACACAGAGACATACACACAGACATACACACACACACACATTTAGAGACATGCACATACAGAGAGAGACTCACACACACACTGAGAGAAAGACCTTCACACTGACAGACAGAAACATACAGTGAGAGACACATTCTGAGAGAGACTTAAACACTTCAGGGGAGTCACAAACACAGAGTACACACACAGAGACATATAGAGACACACAATGGACAGACACACACACTGAGAGTCATACATATACAGAGAGACACACATATACTGATGCACACACACACTCAGAACCAGACACACTCACTGAAGAGAAACAAACAGAGACAGAGAAACACACATACTCAGAAAGAAAGGCACACACCCTGAGAGAGAAACACAAACACACTGAGAGAAATAAACATAGTATATGAGAGTAGACACACACATTGTGGAAGATTGAATGCAAAACATACAGAAACATACAGTCATTGAGAAACACACAGACACACTGAGAAAGAGGGACATCCACAAAAACAGAAATGCACACTGAGAGACACACACACTGTGAGAGACATAAACACTGAGAGAGACACACACACTGAGAGAAACATACACTGAGAGACATACACATAGACACACACACACTGAGACACACACACACACACTCAGAGAGATACGCAGACAGAGAGAGTGACAAATACTGAGAAAAACACACATAGAAACATACAGACACAGAACTGAGAGATAAACAAACTGAAAGACCTACACTTACAGAGAGAATAAGATAAATGTTGGACACACACTGAAAACCAGTTGCACTCACACTGAGACACACACACACACTGAGAGAGACACACACTGAGAGACACAGAGATATGCAAACTGAGTGGGATACACACACTGAAACACACACACTGAGAGATACAAACATCCTGAATGATATATACATCCAGAGTGAGACACACACACAATCACTAAAATAGACACGCTTTCAGTGAGACACGCTTAGAAAGAAATACAGTCAGAGAGATGGAAGGACACACTGAGAGAAACACGTACTGAGAGGCACACACAGAGACAGCCAAAGGAGAGCGACACACAAAATGAGAGACACCTTCATCCACAAAGAGACACACACTCCGGAGACAAACACACACACACACACACACACACATACACACACTGAGTCACACACACACTCAGAGAGACATGCAGACAGAGAGAGTGACAAATACTGAGAAAAACACACATAGAAACATACAGACACAGAACTGAGAGATAAACAAACTGAAAGACCTACACTTACAGAGAGAGTAAGACAAATGTTGGACACACACTGAAAACCAGTTGCACTCACACTGAGACAAACACACACACTGAGAGAGACACACACACTGAGAGAGAGACAAAACACACTGAGAGACACACACAGAGAAAGGCAAAATGAGAGGGATTCACACACAGTGAGACATACACATACAGAGGAGAAACACACACACACACTAAGAACCAGGCACGACCACAAGGACAGAGATGCACTGAAAGACACAGACACTGAGGGAGAGTGAATAACACACTGAGAGTCACACATACTGAGAGACACACACAGAGACACACAGACATAAACTGACAGGGACACACAGAGTCAGACACACCCTCATCCAGGAAGACACACACACTCCCAAGACCAAGAAACACACACACAAACACACAGTGAGAATCAGACACACTCACACAGAAAGAGACACATACAATGAGAGAGACACACACACAGAGTGTCAAAGCACACTGAAAGACACACACAGAGACATGCAAACTGAGAGGGACACACACACACATAGACATACACATAAAGAGGGAGAAACACACACACACACTAAGAACCAGGCACGACCACAATGACAGAGATGCACTGAGAAAGACACACACTGAGAGAGAGTGACAAATACACTGAGAGTCACACATACTGTGAGACACACAGAGACACAGAGACAGGCAAACTGACAGGGACACACACATGGAGAACATACACACAGAGCAGGAGAAACACAGAAACACACTAAACACCAGGCACACTCACAATGAGAGAGACACACTAACAGGGACACACACTGAGAGAGAGAGCAAAACACAATGAGAGGCACACATACTGAGAGACACACATAATTAGAGACACCCAGAGACACACACAGAGACAGGCAAACTCACAGGGACAAACATTGAGAGAGACAGCCTCATGAAGGAAGAGACACACACTCCTGAGAGGAAGACACACACACACACACACACATTAAGGGAGAGAAACTTAAAGAAAGAGAGCAAGACACATAAACACTGAGAAAGACACATGCACAATGGAGAGGGAGAGACACACACATTGAGCAACACACAGACACTACAAAACACACCCACAACACTGAGGCAGACACAATGAGACCAAAATACTCACATGGAAAGAGAAACACACTGGGAGACACACAAACAGAGACATTGTGAGCACTGCAGAGACACACACCCTGAAAGAGACACACATACACTAAATTAGCCACACACATGGAGAGAGACAGACAAACACACACACACGCACTTAAAAATACACACACAAGAGAGAGACACCCAATGTGAAAGAGTGAACACACAACATACAGAGTTGTACAAACATGGAGAGACACACACACTGAGAGACAGAGGCCCATCCACACTGAGAAGGAGAAAAACACAGTGAGAGACACAGATACTGAGAGAATCAAACACACTGAGATACCCAAACAGTGTGAGCCATGCACACTGACACACAGAGACACACACAGACATACACACACACACATTTAGAGACATACACATACAGACAATGACTCATTCACACACTGAGAGAGAGAAAATCACATTGAGAGACAGAAACATACACTGAGAGACACACATTCTGAGAGAGACTTATACACTATAGGAGAGTCACAAACACGGAGAGACACACACAGAGACACACAGAGACAGACAACGGACAAACACACACACTGAGAATCATACACATACAGAGAGAGACTCGTACACTGACACACACACACACTCAGAACCAGACACATT
This sequence comes from Madoqua kirkii, assembly GCA_006408675.1. Taxonomy (NCBI): domain Eukaryota; kingdom Metazoa; phylum Chordata; class Mammalia; order Artiodactyla; family Bovidae; genus Madoqua; species Madoqua kirkii. Next base: position 4,924 of record SJYC01134718.1, read on the forward strand.
CACTGAGAGAGAAACACACAGAGACACACAGAAACACACACACTCAGAGAGAAGGGCACACACACTGAGAGACAAACACAAACACACTGAGAGAAATACACACAGTATTTGAGAATAGACACACACACGGTGGGAGATTGAATGCAAAACATAGAGAAACACACAGTTGTTGAGAAACACACAGATACTTTGAAAAAGAGGGACATCCACAAAAATAGAGAAACACACACTGAGAGACACACACACTGTGAGAGACATACTCACTGAGAGGGAGACACACCCTGAGAGAAACATACACCGAGAGACATACACTTAGAGAGACACAAACAAACAGTGAGACACACACTCAGACACGTGGACTGAGAGAGTCACACATGCTAAAAACACACACAGTGAGATACACCCTCATCCGAGAAGAGACACACACTCCTGAGACCAAGACACACACACACACACAATCACAATGAGAATCAGACACACTCACACAGAGAGAGACACACACAATGAGAGAGACACACACACTAAGAGAGAGTCAAAAAACACTGAGAGACACACACAGAGAATGGCAAAATGAGAAGAACACACACACAGTGAGACATACACATACAGAGGGAGAAACACACACACACACACTGTGAACCAGGCATGACCACAGAGTTGCACTGAAGGACACACACACTGAGAGAGAGTGATAAACACACTGAGAGTCACACATACTGAGAGACACACACAGAGACACAGACAGCCAAACTATAGGGACAAACACAGTCAGAGACACCCTCATCCAGGAAGAGACAGACACTCCTGAGACCAAGACATACACTCACACACACACACACACACACACAATGAGAATCAGACACACTCACACAGACAAAGACACACAAAATGAGAGAGAGACACACACTGAGAGAGAGTGAAAAATACACTGAGAGACACACACAGAGATTTGCAAACTGAGAGGGACATACACACACAGAGACATACACATACAGAGAGAGAAACACACACACACACTAAGAACCAGGCACGACCACAAAGATAGAGATGCACTGAAAGACACACATTGAGAGAGAGTGATAAACACACTGAGAGTCACACATACTGAGAGACACACACAGAGACACACAGACAGCCAAACTGACAGGGACACACACAGTCAGAGACACCCTCATCCAGGAAGACACACACACTTCTGAGACCAAGACACACACACACACACACACACACTATGAATCAGACACACTCACACAGAGTAACACACACACTGAGAGAGACACACACTCTGAGAGACAGAGGCTCATCCACACTGAGTAGGGCAAACACACGGTGAGAGTCACAGATACTGAGTGAAGAAAACACACTGAGAGACCAAACAGTGTGAGCCACACACAGTGACACATAGAGACAAAGAGACACACACACACACACTTAGAGACATACACATACAGAGAGAGACTCAAACACACTGAGAGAGAGACATTCACACTGAGAGAGAGAAACATACACTGAGAGACACACATTGAGAAAGAGACAGAAACACTTCAGGAGAGGCACAAACACAGAGAGAGACACACAGAGACACACAGATACACACATTAGACAGACACACACACTGAGAGTCATACACATACAGAGAGAGACTCGTACACTGATGCACACACACACTCAGAACCAGACACACTCACTGAGAGAGAAACACACGGAGACACACAGAAACACACACACTCAGAGAGAAAGGCACACACACTGAGAGAGAAACACAAACACACTGAGAGAAATACACACAGTATATGAGAGTAAACACACACACTGTGGAAGACTGAATGCATAACATACAGAAACACACACTCATTGAGAAACACACAGACACCCTGAGAAAGAGGGACATCCACAAAGAACAGAAAACACAGTGAGAGATCACACACTGAAACACACCCAGAGACACATAGAGACACTCACACTGAGAGAAACATACACTGAGAGACATACACATAGAGAGGCACACACACTCAAAGAGACATGCAGACTGAGAGAGTCACAAATACTGAGAAATACACACATACAAACATACAGACACAGAACTGAGAGATAAACAAACTGAAAGACCTACACTTACAGAGAGAGTAAGACAAATGTTGGACACACACTGAAAACCAGTTGCACTCACACTGAGACACACACACACACTGAGAGAGACACACACTGAGACACAAACAGAGACACACAGAGATATGCAAATTGAGTGGGATACACACACTGAAAGACATACTCACTGAGAGATACACACATCCTGAATGATATACACATCCAGAGTGAGACACACACACAATCACTGAAACAGACACGCTCTCAATGAGACACACTTAGAAAGAAATACATTGAGAGAGACAGAAGGACACACTGAGAGAAACACGTACTGAGAGACACACAGAGACAGCCAAAGGAGAGCGACACACAAACTGAAAGACACCTTCATCCACGAAAAGACACACATTCCTGAGACCAAAATACACACACACACACACATTGAGAATCAGACACACTCACACAGAGTAACACACACACTGATAGAGAGTCAAAACACACTGAGAGACACACACAGAGACACACAGAGACAGGACACTGAGAGGGATACACACACTGAGAGACACCTTCATCCAGGAAGACACACACACTTCTGAGACCAAGACACACACACACACACACACACAAACACACTGACAATCAGAAACATTCATACTGAGAGAGACACACACACTGAGAAACACACACAGAGAAAGGCAAAATGAGAAGGTTACACACACAGTGAGACATACACATACAGAGGAGAAACACACAAACACTAAGAACCAGGCATGACCACAATGAGACAGATGCACTTAGAGAGACACACACTGAGAGAGAGTGAAAAACACACTGAGAGTCACACATACTGAGAGACACACACAGAGACACACATACAGGCACACTGACAGGGACACACACGGAGAGACATACACATACAGAGGGAGAAACACACACACAGTCTAAGAACCAGGCACAACCACAAAGACAGAGATGCACTGAAAGACACACACTGAGAGATAGTGATAAACACACTGAGAGTCACGCATACTGAGAGACACACACAGAGACACCCAGACAGCCAAACTGACAGGGACACACACAGTCAGAGACACCCTCATCCAGGAAGACACACACACTTCTGAGATCAAGACACACACACACACACACACACACACTGAGAATCAGACACATTCACACAGAGAGAGACACACACAATGAGAGAGACACACACACTGAGAGAGAGTCAAAACTCACTGAGAGACACACACAGAGACACACAAACTGAGAGGGGCACACACACAGTGAGACATACACATACAGAGCCAGAAACACAGAAACACACTAAGAACCAGGCACAACCACAAAGACAGAAATGCACTGAAAGACACACACACTGAGAGAGAGTGATAAACACACTGAGAGTCACACATAGTGAGAGACACACACAGAGACACACAGACAGCCAAACTGACAGGGACACACATAGTCAGAGACACCCTCATCCAGGAAGACACACACATTTCTGAGACCAAGACACACACACACACACACACACACACACACACACACACTGAGAGTCAGACACACTCACACTGATAGGGACACACACACACAGAGTTAAAACACACTGATAGACACACACAGACATGCAAACTGAGAGGGACACACACACTGAGAGACATACACATACAGAGGTAGAAACATACACACACACTAAGAACCAGGCACAACCACAATGACAGAGACGCACGTAGAGAGACACACACTGTAAGAGAGTGAGAAACACACTGAGAGTCACACATACTGAGAGACACACAGACAGGCAAACTGAAAGGGACACACACACGGAGAGACATACACATCGAACAGAAGAAACACACAAACACACTAAACACCAGGCACACTCACAATGAGAGAGACACAATGACAGGACACACACTGAAAGAGAAAAACACAATTAGAGGCACACATACTGCGAGACACACATACTGACAGACACCCAGAGACACACACAGGGACAGGCTAACTGACAGGGACACACACACACACACAGACACCCTCATCCAGGAATAGACACAAACTCCTGAGAGCAAGATACACACAGATACTTACAATCAGACACACTCACACTGACGGAGACAACACACTGAGAGACACACACATGGAGAGAGATCAAAATACTCTGAGACACACACACACATTTACGCTGCGACACGCAACCTGAGAGGACACACACACGGAGATGCATATGCATACAGAGGGAGAAACACAAACACACACACTAAAAACCAGACATACTGAGAGAGACACAGAGAGAGAGAGAGAGAGAGAATAACACGCTGAGACACACACACACAGACACACAGAGACAAGCAAACTGACAGGGACACACCCTAAGAGAGACAACCTCATGAAGGAAGAGGCACACACTCCTGAGAGAAAGACACACACACATACACAACAAGGGAGGGAAACTTAAACACAGAGAGTGAGACACACAAACACTGAGAGACACAAATGCACAACGTAGACGGAGAGACATACACAATGAGCTACACAGAGAGACACAACAAAGGACACCCACAACACTGAGGCAGACACAATGAGACGGAAACACTCCCATGGAGAGAGACACACTCTGGGAGAAACACAAACAGAGATTGTGAAGTTGCACAGAGAAACACACACTGAAAGTGACACACACACACTAAGAAGTAGCCACATACACAGAAAGGACAGACAACACACACACACATGCACTATGAAAGATACACACAAGAGAGAGACACCCAATGTGAAAGAGTGAACACACAACATACAGAGTCGTACACACACTGAGAGGCAAATACACTGAGAGACACACATACTGAGAGACACACACACACTGAGAGACAGAAGCTCATCCACACTGAGAAGAAGAAAAACACGGTGAGAGACACAGATACTGAGAGAATCAAACACACTGAGAGACCCAAATTGTGTGAGCCACGCACAGTGACACATAGAGACACACACAGACACACATACACACACTTAGAGACATACATATACAGAGAGAGACTCATATACACACTGAGAGAGAGACATTCACACTGAGAGAGAAACACACACTGAGAGAGAGAAACACACACTGAGAGACACACATTCTGAGAGAGACTTAAACACTTCAGGAGAGTCACAAACACAGAGAAACACACACAGAGACACATAGAGACACACAACGTACAGACACACTGAGAGTCATACACATACAGAGAGAGACTCGTACACTGACACACACACACACTCAGAACCAGACACACTTACTGAGAGAGAAACACAGAGAGACACACAGAAACACACACACTCAGAGAGCAATGCACACACACTGAGAGAGAAACACAAACACACTGAGAGAAATACACACAGTATGTGAGAGTAGACACACACTGTGGAAGACTGGACCCCAAACCTACAGAAACACACACTTGTTGAGAAACACACAGACACAAAGAGAAACAGACATCCACAATGAAGAGAGAAACACATAGTGAGTAACACACACACAGAGTGAGACACACACCCTGAGACACACACACACTGAGACACACCCATAGACACATAGAGACACACACACTGCGAGAAATATACACTGAGAGGCATACACATAGAGAGACACACACACACGCACACACACACTCAGAAAGACATACAAACTGAGAGAGTCACAAATGCTGAGAAACACACAGAGACACATTCAGACACAGAAGTGAGAGATAAACAAAATGAAAGACATACACTTACAGAGTAAGACAAAAGTTGGACACATACTGAAAACCTGATGCACTCACACTGAGACAGAAACACACACTGAGAGAAACACACAAGGAGATAGAGACAAAAACGCACTTCAGTTCAGTTCAGTTCAGTCGCTCAGTCATGTCCGACTCTTCGCGACCCCATGAATCGCAGCACACCAGGCCTCCCTGTTCATCACCATCTCTAGGAGTTCACTCAGACTCACGTCCATCGAGCCTGTGATGCCATCCAACCATCTCATCCTCTGTCCTCCCCTTCTCCTCCTGCCCCCAATCCCTCCCAGCATGGAGTCTTTTCCAATAAGTCAACCCTTTGCACGAGGTGGCCAAAGTACTGGAGCTTCAGCTTCACCATCATTACTTCCAAAGAAATCCCAGGGTTGATCTCCTTCAGAATGGACTGGTTGGATCTCCTTGCAGTCCAAGGGACTCTCAAGAGTCTTCTGCAACACCACAGTTCAAAAGCATCAATTCTTCGTCGCTCAGCCTTCTTCACAGTCCAACTCTCACATCCATACATGACCACAGGAAAAACTATAGCCTTGACTAGATGGACCTTAGTTGGCATAGTAATGTCTCTGATTTTGAATATACTATCAAGTTTGGTCAAAACTTTTCTTCCAAGGAGTAAGCATCTTTTGATTTCATGGCTGCCGTCACCTTCCACAGTGATTTTGGAGCCCCAAAAATAAAGTCTGACACTGTTTCCACTGTTTCCCCATCTGTTTCCCATGAAGTGATGGGACCAGATGCCATGATCTTCATTTCTGAATGTTGAACTTTAAGCCAACTTTTTCACTCTCTTCTTTCACTTTCATCAAGAGGCTTTTTAGCTCCTCCCCACTTTCTGCCATAAGGGTGGTGTCATCTGCATATCTGAGGTTATTGATATTTCTCCTGGCAATCTTGATTCCAGCTTGTGTTTCTTCCAGTCCAGCGTTTCTCATGATGTACTCTGCATATAAGTTAAATAAGCATGTGTTAAGGAAGGACCTTAGGCAGGGTAGTTAAAAACTTCATTTTAACTATTAAATGAACACTGACCCTTAGAACCAATCACTAGAATAAGAGCCATACAAAGGGAAAATAATAATAGATAAATAATAATAAAAATGAATAAATAATAAATAATGAAAATAATAGTATGTTACCTGCATATGAAAGCAGGTAACATTATCTTGTTCTTCTGACACCCTTATCCTTTTACCTTAGACTCAAACTCAGTAAAGCAGATTTTTTTTTTTCTGTACGAACATTTGCACTCTAGTTGCTTGGTCCCCTTGTTAGAAAACTTTTGAAGCCAACCTCAGTCAAATTCTGACCAACAGGTCTTGTTCTTTGTGTATTGCAGCATTTTGTATTCTTTCTGTATTGCAGCATTTTGTAGTAATCACCGATTCTGTAGATCGCCTAGGGCTGAGAGTCTTACAGGCTCTGAACTTCTTATCTGGCATGCTGAGTGTGTGCCTCTAATAGGAAGCCAAGGAAAGCTATCATATGACCTGTTGAGGGCTGTAATCTGGGAATTGTCATTCTATCATATGAGCTGTTGAGGGCTGTAATCTGGGAATTGTCGACCATCTGTCACAATTTTTTGATCTACCACTGTAATCCAGCTATATGGATAATCAAGGCTGTATTCAGTGGGTAGATACACAGGTGCTAAGTCACCTAAGTGGTGTCCAACTCTGCAACCCCATGAACTGTAGCCTGCTAGGCTCCAGTGCCCATGGGATTCTCCAGGCAAAAAGACTAGAGTGAATTGCCATCCGTTCCTCCAGGAGATCTTCCCAGCCCAGGGATCCAACCTAAGTCTCTTGTGTTT
>SJYC01134719.1:0-14056 GCA_006408675.1 Madoqua kirkii
TGGTGTCCAACTCTGCAACCCCATGAACTGTAGCCTGCTAGGCTCCAGTGCCCATGGGATTCTCCAGGCAAAAAGACTAGAGTGAATTGCCATCCGTTCCTCCAGGAGATCTTCCCAGCCCAGGGATCCAACCTAAGTCTCTTGTGTTTCCTGCATTGCAGGCAGATTCTTTATGTACAGAGCCACCTGGGATACACAGGTAAGACATTATAATCTAGTAGCTGTTCCAAGGGTGGCCTTTGTCTGTCCTTAACTGAACTGGGTCTTCTGGATTCTGTATCCATTTGAGAGATGTAAGCAATAGTGGCTGGCACTGTTATATTTGGATGTTTGGTACTGAGAAGCAAAAGCAGAGCTAATATAGACATGGAGCTCTGTTCAGTGCAAAGTTGACCAGGTCTTATAGTGCTCATGCACTGAATTATTTCATAATTCTTCCTTGCCTTAGTCAAGATTTGCAATGCTTCCAGAGGCACTGGAACATGAAGATAGTGCTAGATCTTCCCTCCATAGTTCAAACTAAATCTAGATAGACAAACACACAAGATGAAAGAGGTTGAGTGAAGGGAAAGGGCTGATCTGACAGAATTATCCCTACCAGAACAGGTACAGTGAAAGTGAAAGGCTCCTGGGAGGAAACGAGGCTGCACTTGTTCCACCGGAACCCCAGGTAGGTACAGGGTCGGCTGAATACAATTCAGGTCACATGCAAGAGAAATTATGTTCAAAGAGGTAATCTGGCTTATTTATACAGAATGTTTTGGTTTTGAAAATAAGGTAATCCCACCACCACCACCACCACATCCTCCTTTGTTGTGGAAAGTGAAAGTCACTCAGTCATGTCCGACTCTTTGCGACCCGATGGACTGTAGCCTACCAGGCTCCTCTGTCCATAGCATTTTCAAGGCAAGAATACTGGAGTGGGTTGCCATGCCCTCCTCCAGGGAACATTCCCTACCCAGGGATCAAACCAGGCTCTCCTGCATTGCAGGCAGATTCTTCACCTATCTGAGCTACCACGGAAGCTCACCGACAAAACATACAAAGCTGCCAGCTGATAGCATTCAGCGCTGCCACACTGGCACATGCTGACTGCATATGAACCCTGCCCTGTGTCTGTCTTCCTGAACAGTAGCCAGTTATTGATCACTGTAGCTTCCACACACATCTGAGCATCGACCACCCGTCCCTTATGCCCCCAAACTCTTGGGCCCCTCTGCTGACCTCCTCCGGCTTCCTTCCACTATCAGAATTACACAGACGTGGTTTCCGGTTTGTGATTGAACTGATATGAGTTACTCCCTCGGTATTCCCCTCTAGAGAGTCTCTAAAGCCATAGCCTCCTTCAGTTGAATTTAATGTATGTTTCTCACTTGGATTTCTTCTGTCAACGTTCACAGATCACCAACTCTCTTAAAAAAGTTTTCAGTTTCTGTCCCCATTTCCTACCCATTTCTCTGCAGCTATAGAAATCCTGTAGGGGAGAATTTGCCCAACCAATCTTGTTTAAGGACATTTCGTCCTCACTTCAGGTGATGGGACCTGGAGTGTGGTCTACAGTCTCTGTGTCTAGCAGGCAAGTGTCGGCCCCTCCCTCCCAGGGCCTCCTGGGTCCTGTTTTCCTTGCTCAGTCTCTTCTCTCCAAGAGCTCCCCACACCCTGTGCCCTGTGCTCCCCTCACACTAGCTGCTCAGTGCTCGCTGTCTGGATGAATCAGCTCCTGTTCCGTGACCCCATAACTCCAGCTCATCTCACTGAAGGACATTTCAGCAAGTTTCTGCAGCCACTGCAACTTGGGGGAAGCTGACATTTAGTTAGTCAGGATCTGACAAGCCTGCACTAGGGAAATATCCTGAGATGGAACTGGCTGTAGTTTTCCTCTCTTCACTGCAAATCTGAAATTTATCTCGCAGATGGATCCCTCTCTACCCTCAGGTTGCCTCCCGGCCAGGTATTCTACAGCACGGATTTCTTCCTCTGGATGGCTCTCAGCAAATCAGTCCCTGCCCTGCTCTGCTTCCTCCTCCTGATCCGATATTGGGACATCCCTAGGAAGTCAGCTACCTCATCATCCCACCCCCTCTTCCAGGAGGTAGCAGAGTGGGGTGGGTATCTTGCAATTCCTCTTTCCAGGAGCCCAACAAGCCACCACATGTTTGTAATTGTGACAAGGTACACACACGCACCTCCTTTGGTTCAGGACTTTACTTTTATGTCTTTGAGTAGATAGTCTTCTCCAGCTAATGCTTTTTTTCCCCTCAGGGCTAATATGTTAGAAGTCTTGGGTCTTATTAGAGGAATTAAACTGCTTTATAGTTGTAAGCAGTAATAGAGCTGAAATTGTTTGTCCAAGTTAACAAGTTGGAGGGTCACTAGTAGTGAGAAAGACTTCACCAGGAAGTGGAAAGAACAGCTACAGGGATGGTGAGGCAGACCTGGAGCATCCTCAGATTCATAAACATAGCCTGCCTGTAGACGAACTGCCAGGTGAGAAATGAGGGCCAGGCTGGCCACTCCTGCTTGTGGTATGCAGGTATCAGTGTATAGACCCTGACCTTCCCCACTATCATCTGCTGGCTGACCTCACACATGCTCACTTCTTTGTTATTCCTTTGTTCCCTGGTCCCTTGGATCTTAAACAGTGATTCTTAATTGAGATTGATCATTGGGCAGGATCAATGCCAAGACACTTGGCAATGACTGGAGGCATTTTGGGAAGTAGGCTAGAGACCTGGGGTGCTGCTCAATACCCTACTGTGCACAGCCAGCCACCTACAACAGAAATGTACCTGGCCTCTAAGCTGAGGAGTGCAGAGTACCACTACCACCTGCCTCACTGAACTCCCTGAAAGCTACTCCACCAGCTGGTATGTCCTCCAGGACCCTTTTGCTGTCATCCCATCAGTAAATTCACTGGGAGATCTCTTTCCTACTAGGGACTTTTTTACCCTCAAGTGCAACTGTTACCCTCTTGTGTCCCTGCATACCGGGCTTCCCAGGACAGTAGTGGTAAAGAACCCACCTGCCAATGCAGGAGACTAAGAGTTGCGGCTTCCATTCCTGGGTCAGGAAGATTCCTTGGAGGAGAGCATGGCAACCCACTCCAGTTTTCTTGCCTATAGAATCCCATGGACAGAGGATCCTGGCAGGCTACAGTCCATAGGGTCACAAGGAGTTAGACACAACTGAAGCGACTTAGCAGGCACACACACATGTACCTGCATACCACAAGCGGGAGCGTGCCTCCTGACCCTCATTTCTAACCAGGCACTTGGTCTACAGGTGAGCTTTGCATACACAAGCTCATTTTATACTCACTGCAACTTTGTGAGGCAATTACTAATATCAGCCACCGCCTTATGACTGGGGAAGCTGAGGCACAGTGAAGCTAGATAAGTTGTTTGAGATCACACAATCAATAAGTAGTGAGCTAGAATCTGAACCCAGGGAATCTAGTGTAGAAATTCACACTCTGAACCACCACAAGGAGATGAATCAAGGAAAAAAGAGGGCAGATGCAGGAGAGTAAAATGATGAGGAAGCAAGGAAGGACAAGGAAAGCTTCAGTTCCCTGACATCGGAAGGCAGTTGCTAAATGGTACCCAGCCTCTTTTTCCAGGCCCTTGGATCACCCACTTCTGTCTCTGTTACCAAAGCTTCCTACATACATCAGACTTAGGCAAGAGTTCAAATCAATGAAATAAGTGGTGTCCGGAGGAACTGAAGTTCTCTTTCATTAAAATTTTTTTATTTGAATACAGTTGCTTTATAATGTTTTGTCAATTTCTGTTGTACAGCAAAGTAGATCAGCTATATGTATACATATATCCCTTCTTTTTTGGATTTCCTTCCCATTTAGGTCATCACAGAGCACTGAGTTCCCTGTGCTATACAGTAGGTTCTCATTAGTTATACATAGTAGTCTATACGTGTCAACCCTAATGTTCCAAATTTATCTGTCCCCAATTCTGAAAGAGATGGTCATACCAGACCACCTAACTTGCCTCTTGAGAAACCTATATGCAGATAAGGAAGCAACCATTAGAACTGGACATGGAACAACCGCCTGGTTCCAAATAGGAAAAGGAGTATGTCAAGGCTGTATATTGTCACTCTCTTTATTTAACTTATATGCAGAGTACATCATGAGAAACACTGGGCTGGAAGAAGCACAAGCTGGAATAAAGTTTGCTGGGAGAAATATCAATAACCTCAGATATGCAGACCACACCACCCTTATGGCAGAAAGTGAAGAGGAACAAAAAACCCTCTTGATGAAAGTGAAAGTGGAGAGTGAAAAAGTTGACTTAAAGCTCAACATTCAGAAAATGAAGATCAAGGCATCTGGTCCCATCACTTCATGGGAAATAGATCGGGAAACAGTGGAAACAGTGTCAGACTGTATTTTGGGGGGCTCCAAAATCACTGCAGATGGTGACTGCAGCCATGAAATTAAAAGAGGTTTAATCCTTGGAAGAAAAGTTATGACCAACCTAGGTAGCATATTGAAAAGCACAGACATTACTTTGCCAACAGAGGTCCATCTAGTCAAGGCTATGGTTTTTCCTGTGGTCATGTTTGGATGTGAGAGTTGGACTGTGAATAAAGGTAAGCATCAAAGAATTGATGCTTTTGAACTGTGGTGTTGGAGAAGACTCTTGAGAGTCCCTTGGACTGCAAGGAGATCCAACCAGTCCATTCTGAAGGAGATCAACTCTGGGATTTCTTTGGAAGGAATGATGCTAAAGCTGAAACTCTAGTACTTTGGCCACATCATGCGAAGAGTTGACTCATTGGAAAAGACTCTGATACTGGGAGGGATTGGGGGCGGGAGAAGGGGACAACAGAGGATGAGATGGCTGGATGGCATCACTGACTCGATGGACGTGAGTCTGAGTGAACTCCAGGAGTTGGTGATGGACAGGTAGGCCTGGCATGCTGTGATTCATGGGGTTGCAAAGAGTCAGACACGACTGAACGAGTGAAATGAAATGAACTGAACTGAACACCAGTTTCGCCCCTGTTGCTGCTGCTAAGTTGCCTCAGTTGTGTCTGACTCTGTGCGACCCCATAGACGGCAGCTCAACAGGCTCCCCTGTCCCTGGAATTCGCCAGGCAAGACTGGAGTGGGTTGCTATTTCCTTCTCCAATGCATGAAAGTAAAAAATGAAATTGTAGTCTCTCAGTCGTGTCTGACTCTTCACGACCCCATGGACTGCAGCCTACCAGGCTCCTCCATCCATGGGATTTTCCAAGCAAGAGTGCTGTAGTGAGGTGCCATCACCTTCTCCGAGTTTCCCCCCTAGTAACCAGAAAGCTGTTTTCTATATCTGTGACTCTATTTCTCTTTTTTTACCCTTTTAAAAATATAAATTTATTTATTTTAATTGGAGGCTAATTACTTTACAATATTGTATTGGTTTTGCCATACATCAATATGAATCTGCCATGGGTATACATGTGTTCCCTATCCTGAACCTACCTCCCTCCCCTTAGGATCCCTCTGGGTCTTCCCAGTGCACCCACCTCAAACATCCTGTATCATGCATTGACCTGGACTTGCGATTCGTTTCACATATGATCTTATACATGTTTCATTGCCATTCTCCCAAGTCAGCCCACCCTCTCCCTCTATCACAGAGTCCAAAAGACTGTTCTATACATCTGTGTCTATTTTGCTATGTGACTTTATTTCTCTTTTGCAAATGAATTCATTTGTACCATTTTTTTTAGATTTCACATATAAGCACTATCATATGATGTTTGTCTTCCTTACTTCACTCAATATGACACTCTCTAGGTCCATTCATGTTCCTACAAATGGCATTGTTTTCTTCTTTTTTATGGCTGAGTAATGGCAAGCTACTCCAGTATTCTTGCCTGGAGAATCCCATGGACAGAGGAGCATAGTGGGCTATAGTCCATGTGGTTGCAAGAGTCAGACATGACTGAGAGACTTCATTGTCACTTTCACTAATATTCTAATGTCATTTTTATATAATAAAAATGCAGTGGTTTTCTGAAGGAATCTGAATTCAGGAATACAAAAATGCTACATTTTGGTTTTCTTTTCCCCTCTCTGCCAAAGCAAAACCAAGGACAACAAACTCAAAAGATCCACCTGTGTCCTCCTCACCATATAGCTGTAATTTCCACAAGCGTGTGCATGTGTGCTCGCCAAGTATCATCAGTCGTGTCAAATGCTGTGCAACCCCATGGACTGTAGCCCACCTGGATCCTCTGTCCATGGGATTCTCCAGGCAAGAATACTGGAGTAGGTTGCCATGCCCTCCTCCAGGAATTGAACCTGAGTCTCTTGTGTCTCCTGCATTGCAGGTGAATTCTTTACCCACTGAGCCATCTGGGAAGCCCACTTTAAACAAGAACAGGCCTTAAAATCCTAGGAAGACTGGAGACTAAACTGAAGATCATTTCAATTCTCAAATAAATTCTCAAAAGCCCTCTCATCTTCACCTGCACCTTACCACATTTTAGGGTTATGAAAGAAATGACAGCTTTGTGGCTAAAGCAAACACTGGCCCTGAGAACAAACCTGGAACTCTCAGCTCCTTACCCAGAGTGGGAAGAAGACTATGGGGCTTGGCATGTTCACTTTGGTAGGTAGAACCAGAAGGGTGTCAAGATTCCCTGGCATGGCGTCCAGCTCCAGCCTCTCTCCTAAGTTCTAGAGCCTATACCCAGCTGCTTGCTGGGCTTCTCCCCTTGGAGACCCGTGGGTCCTGCAGGATCACCATGCCTCCACCTGACCTCCTGCTCTTCCCTGAACACCTGCTCCTCTTCCTGTGCTCCCCGTCTCAGTGATGACTATATCTCCCACCCAGTTACCCAGGCCAGAATCCCACGAGTTACCTAGGTCAGCGTACATTTTCCCTAAAAAGCCAAATGGGAGCTATTTGGGGCTTGGCCAGCCATACGGTCTCTGTCGCAACTAGTCAGCCCTGCCGTTGCAGAATGAAAGCAGTCATTAGACAGCATGTAGCAAGTGGGTGGGGCTGAGTTCCAATCAGTCTTCAATTAGGTACACTAAAATGTTTTCACATGATTTTCATAGGTTCCAAAATGATAGGTTCCTTTTGATTTTTTCCCAGCTATTGAAAAATGTAAAATCCATTCTTAGGTCGTGGGTCATACAGAAATAAATGGGCTGGATTTGGTTGGTCTAGAATCCTCATGCTCCTTCCTTCCCCCACCTAATCGGGTAAGTCCTACAGAATAGAACTCACTTCCTGAACGCGTCTTGGATCTGTCCCACTTTTTCGTCCATACGTACACCATGTGAGATCTTTGTCCATACCTACACCACGTGTCCACATGGCTTCCTGACATGGACAGTTAAACAAAGTTGAAGGCTGCAAAGAAAGATCTTCTATGACTATGGTAAGCAGAAGTACATGTTCCTCCCAGGTTACATTCCTCACAGTGTGAAGGATAAGCTAAAGAAGCGTTTGCTTCTTCCTACATCTGGCATTGCAGAAAAAATCTGTTAATGACTGCCAGTGTTTCCTGAGGTGGCCTGGGAGGAGAGGGGAAATGGTGCTCTGTAATCTAGTCCACGTGAAAGGGACCATGAAGTAGAGAATGGGAGAGAGCTCCTGAGTACACCCTGGCTGTTGAAGACTGCAAAGAAAGATCCTCTATGACTATGGTAAGCAGAAGTACATGTCCCTTCCACGTTAAGTTTCTCATAGTGTGAAAGATAAGCTAAAGAAGAGTTTGTCTCTTCCTACAGCTGGCACTGCAGAAAAAAAATCTGTTAATGTCTGCTAGTGTTTCATGAGGTGGCCTGGGAGGAGAGGGGAAATGATGCTCTGTAATCTAGTCCGTGTGAAAGGGACTATGAAGCAGAGAATGGGAGAGAGCTCCTGAGTACATGATGACTCTGTCTAACCTCAAGGGCCACCTGGCCAATGTAGGCCCCTTATCTCCACTGGTCTCCATACTGGGACAGTCAGACATGCTTTGGTTTGGGACCATTACCATCTTTAGGTGGATAGGACTCAGCTAATCTGACCAAGACAGCTAAGACATTGCTCCTCAGTTTCTAGTCCTTTGTCCTATCTGCTTTCAGTGAGGCACTGGAGAACAGCAGTGTTCTTCCCTGGAAAGGAGACCAGTGGCCAAACATCCCTGGAGTTCACCCTGTCTGTAGGATGACAGTCACCTAGTCTTTATTTTTATGTCTTTGAGTAGATAGTCTTCTCCAGCTAATGCTTTTTTTCCTTCAGGGCTAATATCTTAGAAGTCTTGGGTCTTATTAGAGTAATTAAACTGCTTTATAGTTGTAAGCAGTAATAGAGCTGAAATTGTTTGTCCAAGTTAACAAGTTGGAAGGTCACTAGTAGTGAGAAAGACTTCACCAGGAAGTGGAAAGGACATCTACAGGGATGGTGAGGCAGACCTGGAGCATCCTCCGATTCCTAAACATAGCCTGTCTGTAGACCAACTGCCAGGTTAGAAATGAGGGCCAGGCTGCCCACTCCTGCTTGTGGTATGCAGGTATCAGTGTATAGACCCTGACCTTCCCCACTATCATCTGCTGCCCGACCTCACATATGCCCACTTCTTTGTTATTCCTTTGTTCCCTGGTCCCTTAGATCTTAGAACAGTGGTTCTTAATTGGGATTGATCATTGGGCAGGATCAATGCCAAGACATTTGGAAATGACTGGAGACATTTTGGGAAGTAGGCTAGAGACCTGGAGTGCTGCTCAACACCACTGGGAGATCTCTTTCCTACTAGGGACTTTTTTACCCTCAACAGCAACTGTTACCCTTTTGTGTTCCTGCATACTGGGCTTCCCAGGACGGTAGAGGTAAAGAACTCACCTGCCAATGCAGGAGACGTAATATTCACATCTGGAGTGCTGCTCAACACCACTGGGAGATCTCTTTCCTACTAGGGACTTTTTTACCCTCAACAGCAACTGTTACCCTTTTGTGTTCCTGCATACTGGGCTTCCCAGGACGGTAGAGGTAAAGAACTCACCTGCCAATGCAGGAGACGTAATATTCACAGCTTCCATCCCTGGGCTGGAAAGATTCCATGGAGGAGGGCATGGCAACCCTCTCTAGGCTTTTTGCATGTAGGATCCCATGGACAGAGAAGCCTGGCAGGCTACAGTCCATAGGGTCACAAAGAGTTAGACACAACTGAAACGACTTAGCAGGCACACACACATACCCACATACCACAAGCGGAAGCGGGCCCCCTGACCCTCATTTCTAATCTGGCACTTGGTCTACAGGTGAGCTTTGCATACACGAGCTCATTTTATACTCACAGCAAATTTGTGAGGCAATTACTAATATCAGCCACCACCTTACGACTGAGGAAGCTGAGGCACAGTGAAGCTAGATAAGTTGTTTGAGATCACATAATCAATAAGTAGTGAGCTAGAATCTGAACCCAGGGAATCCAGTGTAGCAATTCACACTCTGAACCACCACAAGGAGATGAATCAGGGAAAAAAGAAGGCAGATGCAGGAGAATAAAATGATGAGGAAGCAAGGAAGGACAAGGAAAGCTTCAGTTCCCTGACATCGGAAGGCAGTTGCTAGACAGTACCCAGCCTCTTTTTCCAGGCCCTTGGATCACCCACTTCTGTCTCTGTTACCAAAGCTTCCTACATACATCGGACGTAGGCAAGAGTTCAAATCAATGAAATAAGTAGTGTCCAGATGAATTGACATTTTCTTTCATTAAAAAATTTTTATTGGAGGACAGTTGCTTTATAATGTTTTGTCAGTTTTTGGAGTACAGCCAAGTGGATCGGCTATATGTGTACATATATCCCTTCTTTTTGAATTTCCTTCCCATTTAGGTCATCAGAGAGCAATGAGTAGAGTTCCCTGTGCTATACTGTAGGTTCTCATTAGTTATACATATACATAGTAGTGTATATGTGTCAATCCTAATGTTCCAAATTTATCCCTGGCTAACACAAGTTTTCCCTGTAGCAACCAGAAATCTGTTTTCTACATCTGTGACTCTATTTCCTTTTTTTACCCTTTTTAAAATTTATTTTTTTTAATTGGAGGCTAATTGCCTTACAATATTGTATTGGTTTTGCCATACATCAGCATGAATCCACCATGGGTGTACACGTGTTCCCCATTCTGAACCTACATTCCTCCCCTTACCATCCCCCTGGGTCATCCCAGTGCACCTGCCCCAAGCATCCTTATCACGCATAGAACCTGGTCTGGCAATTCATATCACATATGATATTATACATGGTTCATTGCCATTCTCCCAAATCATCCCACCCTCTCCCTCTGCCATAAAGCCCAAAATTCTGTTCTATACATCTGTGTCTCTTTTGCTATGTGATTCTATTTCTGTTTTGCAAATGAATTCGTTTGTACCATTTTTTTCAGATTTCACATACAAGCAGTATCATATGATGTTTGTCTTCCTTACTTCACTCAATATGACAATCTCTAGGTTGAATCATGTTCCTGCAAATGGCATTATTTTCTTCTTTTTTATGGCTGAGTAATGGCAACCCACTCCGGTATTCTTGCCTGGAGAATCCCATGGGCAGAGGAGTCTAGTAGGGTACAGTCCCCGGGGTCACAGAGAGTCAGACATGACTGAGTGACTTCACTTTCACTAACATTTTAATATTAGTTTTATATAGTAAAAATGCAATGGTTTTTCAAATGAGTCTGAATTCAGGAATAGAAAAATGCTACATTTTGGTTTTGCTTTTCCCCTCTCTGCCAAAGCACAACTTAGGACAACAAACTCAAAAGATCCACCTGTGTCCTCCTCACCAAATAGCTGTAATTTCCACAAGAATGTGCATGTGTGCTTGCCAAGTATCATCAGTCGTGTCAGATACTGTGCAACCCCATGGTCTGTAACCCACCTGGATCCTCTGTCCATGGGATTCTCCAGGCAAGAATAATGGAGTAGGTTGCTGTGTCCTCCTCCAGGAATTGAACCTGAGTTTCTTGTTCTCACCTGCATTGCAGGTGAATTCTTTTCCCGCCGAGCCATCTGGGAAGCCCAATTTAAACAAGAACAGGCCTTAAAATCCTAAGACTAGAGACTAAACTGAAGATCATTTCAATTCTCAAATAAATTCTCAAAAGCCCTCTCATCTTCACCTGCACCTTGCCACATTTTAGGGTTCTAAAAGAAATGACAGCTTTGTGGCTAAAGCAAACACTGTCCCTGAGAACAAACCTGGAACTCTCAGCTCCTTACCCAAAGTGGGAAGAAGACTATGGGGCTTGATGTGTTTACTTCGGTAGGTAGAACTGGAAGGGTGTCAAGATTCCCTGGCTTGGTGTCCAGCTCCAGCCTCTCTCCTAAGTTCTAGAGCCTATACCCACCTGCTTGCTGGGCTTCTCCCCTTGGAGACCCGTGGGTCCTGCAGGATCACCATGCCTCCAACTGACCTCCTGCTCTTCCCTGAACACCTGCTCCTCTTCCTGTGCTCCGTGTCTCAGTGATGACAATATCTCCCACCCAGTTACCCAGGCCAGGAACCCACGAGTCACCTAGGTCAGTGTACAGTTTCTGTACTATTTGGGGCTTGGCCAGCCATACGGTCTCTGTCGCAACTAGTCAGCCCTGCTGTTGCAGAATAAAAGCAGTCATTAGACAGCATGTAGCAAGTGGGTGGGGCTGTGTTCCAATCAGTCTTCAATTAGGTGCACTAAAATGATTTCACATAATTTTCATAGGTTCCAAAATGATAGGTTCCTTTTGATTTTTTCCCAGCTATTGAAAAATGTAAAATCCATTCTTAGGTCGTGGGTCATACAGAAATAAATGGGCTGGATTTGGTTGGTCTGGAATCCTCATGCTCCTTCCTTCCCACGTCTAATTGGGCAAGTCCTACAGAACTCACTTCCTGAATGTGTCTTGGATCTGTCCCACTTCTTCATCCATACGTACACCATGTGAGATCTTTGTCCATATCTACACCACTTGTCCACATGGCTTCCTGACATGGACAGTTAAACAAAATTGAAGACTGCAAAGAAAGATCCTCTGTGACTATGGTAAGCAGAAGTACATGTCCCTCCGAGTATAAGTTCCTCACAGTGTGAAGGATAAGCTAAAGAAGCGTTGCTTCCTACATCTGGCACTGCATAAAATATCTGTTAATAACTGCCACTGTTTCATGAGGTGGCCTGGGAGGAGAGGGGAAACGATGCTCTGTAATGTAGTCCATGTGAAAGGGACCATGAAGCAGAGAATGGGAGAGAGCTCCTGAGTACACCCTGGCTCTGTCTAACCTCAGGGACTGCCTGGCCAATGTCAGGCCCTTATCTCCAGGGATATCCAGACTGAGACACTCAGATCCGCTTTGGTTAGGGGCCATGACATCTTCAGGTGGCTAGAACTCAGTTAATCTGCCCAAGACAGCTGAGGCAGTGCTTCTCAGTTTCTAGTCCTCTGCCCTGTCTACATTTTCAGTGCAGCATTGCAGAGCAGCAGCATTCTTCCCTTGGAAGAGGACCAGTGGCCAAACATCCCTGGAGTTCACCCTGTCTGTAGGATGACAGTCACCTAGTCCTGGTGGGAGCAAGAGACATTAGGCAAATCACTCTTTGGTGTCATGCCTCCCATGTGAGGAAAGGGGAGAGCCAGCTCCATTTCGATTTTATTCATTTGCTGGTATTTAAGAAGCATTTCAGATTATTTAAAATATTATTGAAGTGTGATTGATTTTAATGTTGTGTAATTTCCACTGTATAGTAAAATGATTCAGTATACACACGTATATTTTTTCATATTCTTTTCCACACAGTTTATCATGGGATGCTGAAATGGCTTTCTGTGCTCTGCAGTAGGACCTTGTTGTGTACTCATGGTATATAGAATAGTTTGCATTTGCTAATCCCAAACTCCTAATACTTCCCTCCCCCACCCCGCTTCCTCATGGCAACTGGAAATCTGTAAGAATATTTTGGATTTCTGATTGTTTCTTTTTTCTATGTTGCCAAAGATAGGATGATTAGCAGTAACTACATGTCTTTTCAAATGACTTTTTCCTAAGGAACCCCCTTACACTGTTGGTGGTAATGCAAACTATTACAGCCACTATGGAGAACAGTGAGGAGATTCCTTAAAAACTGGAAATCAAACTGCTTTATGACCCAGCAATTCCACTGCTTAGCATACACACCAAGGAAACCAGAATTAAAAAAGACACGTGTACCCCAGTGTTCATTACACACTGTTTATAATAGCCAGGACATGGAAGCAACTTAGATGTCCATCAGCAGATGAATGGATAAGAAAGCAGTGGTACATATACACAATGGAGTATTACTCAGCCATTAAAAAGGATACATTTGAATCAGTTCTAATGAGGTAGATGAAACTGGAGTCGATTATACAGTGAAGCAAGGCAGAATGAAAAACACCAATACAGTATACTAACGCATATATTGGATAAGGCAATGGCACCCCACTCCAGTACTCTTGCCTGGAAAATCCCATGGATGGAGGAGCCTGGAAGGCTGCGGTCCATGGGGTCTCTGAGGGTTGGACACGGCTGAGTGACTTTACTTTCACTTTTCACTTTCATGCATTGGAGAAGGAAATGGCAACCCACTCCAGTGTTCTTGCTTGGAGAATCCCAGGGATGGGGGAGCCTGGTTGGCTGCCGTCTATGGGGTCGCGCAGAGTCAGACACAACTGAAGCGACTTAACAGCAGCAGCAGCAACACATATATATATTTATAAAGATGGTAACAATAACCCTGTATGCGAGACAGCAGGAGACACAGATGTACAGAAGAGTCTTTTGGATTCTGTGGGAGAGGGTGAGGGTGGGATGATTTGGGACATTGACATTGAAACATGTATAATATCATATATGAAATGATTCATCAGTCCAGTTTCAATGCATGATACAAGATGCTTGGGGCTGTTGCACTGAGACAACCCAGAGGGATGGTACAGGGAGGGAGATGGGAGGGGTTTCAGGGTGCGGAACACGTGTACACCCGGGGCAGATTCATGTTGATGTATGGCAAAACCATTACAATATTGTAACGTAATTAGCCTCCAA
>SJYC01134721.1:0-14674 GCA_006408675.1 Madoqua kirkii
CTTTGCCCTGCTTCATTCTGCATTCCAAGGCCAAATTTGCCTGTTACTCCAGGTGTTTCTTGACTTCCTACTTTAGCATTCTAGTCCCCTATAATGAAAAGGACATCTTTTTGGGGTGTTAGTTCTAAAAGATCTTGTAGGTCTTCATAAAACCATTCAACTTAAGCTTCTTCAGCATTACTGGTTGGGGCATAGACTTGGATAACTATGATACTGAATGGTTTGCCTTGGAAACGAACAGAGATCATTCTGTCATTTTTGAGATTGCCTCCAAGTACTGCATTTCAGACTCTTTTGTTGACCATGATGGCTACTCCATTTCTTCCGAGGGATTCCTGCCTGCAGTAGTAGATATAATGGTCATCTGAGTTAAATTCACCCATTCCAGTCCATTTTAGTTTGCTGATTCCTAGAATGTCGATGTTCACCCTTGCCATCTCTTGTTCGACCACTTCCAATTCGCCTTGATTCATGGACCTGACATTCCGGGTTCCTATGCAATATTGCTCTTTACAGCATCGGATCTTGCTTCTATCAGGAGTCACATGCACAACTCGGTACTGTTTTTGCTTTGGCACCATCCCTTCATGCTTTCTGGAGTTATTTCTCCACTGATTTCCAGTAGTATATTGGGCACCTACTGACCTGGGGAGTTCCTCTTTTGGTATCCTATCATTTTGCCTTTTTATACTGTTCATGGGGTTCTCAAGGCAAGAATACTGAAGTGGCTTGCCATTCCCTTCTCCAGTGGACCACGTTCTGTCAGCCCTCTCCACCATGACCCACTCATCTTGGGTTGCCCCGCAGGCATGGCTTGGTTTCATTGAGTTATACAAGGCTGTGGTCCTAGTGTGATAGATTGACTAGTTTTCTGTGAGTATGGTTTCAGTGTGTCTGCCCTCTGATGCCCTCTTGAAACACCTACCATCTTACTAGAGTTTCTCTTACCTTGGGCATGGGGTACCTCTTCACGGCTGCTCCAGCAGAGCACAGCTGCTGCTCCTTACCTTGGACGAGGAGTATCTCCTTACCACCGCCATTCCTGACCGTCAATGTGGGATAGCGCCCCTAGGCTCTCCTGCGCCTGCGCAGCCACCACTCCTCAGGTGTCTCCTCCCAGCCGCCGCCCCTGGCTTTGGTCGCAGTGTCTCCTTCCAGCCACCCCTGACCTCGGACGCTGGGTAGCTCCTCTCAGTCACCACCCCGACCTCAGACACAGGGTAGCTCCTCCCAGCTGCCACTGACCTGAGACTCTGGGTAGCTCCTCTCGGTAGCCGCCCCAACCTCAGACACAGGGTTGCTCCTCTCAGCCATTCCTGTGCTGTCACAGCCTGGCATTCTAGGCTGCTGCCCCTGACCTCAGACGTGGGATAGCTCCTCTCAGCCGTGCACCGGCCCGGCTCTCGCAACTGTCTGCGACCTTGTAAGGTTGATGGTTGGCTCCAGCACAGAAACATCAGCCTCCTCAGCAAAGCAATCCCTGACTGAATTCCCTGAGCCAGGCTCACTTAGAGACACACATACTGAGAGACACACATACTGAGAGACATACACATTGAGAGACACACATACTGAGAGACACACACAGAGGCACACAGAGACATGCAAACTGAGTGGGATACACACACTGAAAGACACATACACTGAGAAACGTAGATAGACCAACAGAGACACACATACGTTAAGAACCAGAAACACTGACAACGAGACACACCTGGAGAGTCACACACTAAGAGAGAGAGAGAGAAATCCATTGAGGGACACACACACTGAGAGACATTCCCGTACAGAGAGAGAGAAACAAAAACATGGACACAGACGCACTAAGAACCAGACACACTCACCCTGAGACAGACACACACACTGAGAGACACACACACACTGAGTGATATACACACCAGAGCAAGACACACACACAAACACTCAAACAAACAGACACCCTCACAATGAAACACGTTGAAAAAGACACAGTGAGAGAGAAAGAAGGACACACTGAGAGAAACACGTACTGAAAGACACACACAGAGACACACAGAGACAGGCAAACTGAGAGGGACACACACACTGAGAGACATCCTCATCCAGGAAGAGACACACACTCCTGAGACCAAGATGCACACACTGAGAATCAGACACATTCACACTAAGAGAGGCACACACTGAGACACACACAGAAACATAGAGAAACACACACTGAGATAAATATACACTGAGAGACATACACATACAGAGACACACACACACACACACTGAGAGGGATATGCAAACTGAGAGTCACAAATATTGAGAAACACATAGAGACACATACAGACACAGAACTGAGAGATAAACAAACTGAAAGACATACAAAAATTTGACACACACTGAAAACTTGATGCATTCACACTGAGACAGACACACAGACTGAGAGAGACACACAATGAGAGAGTGAAGAAAACACACTGAGAGACACACATACTGAGAGAAACACACACTGAGAGACAGAAGCTCATCCACACTGAGAAGAAGAAAAACACAGTGAGAGACACAGATACTGAGAGAATCAAAGACACTGAGAGACACAGTGTGAGCCACACACAGTGACACATAGAGACATACACAGACACACACACACACACACACACACTTGTTCTTGCTTGGAGAATCCCAGGGATGGGGGAGCCTGGTTGGCTGCCGTCTATGGGGTCGCGCAGAGTCAGACACAACTGAAGCGACTTAACAGCAGCAGCAGCAACACATATATATATTTATAAAGATGGTAACAATAACCCTGTATGCGAGACAGCAGGAGACACAGATGTACAGAAGAGTCTTTTGGATTCTGTGGGAGAGGGTGAGGGTGGGATGATTTGGGACATTGACATTGAAACATGTATAATATCATATATGAAATGAATCATCAGTCCAGTTTCAATGCATGATACAAGATGCTTGGGGCTGTTGCACTGAGACAACCCAGAGGGATGGTACAGGGAGGGAGATGGGAGGGGTTTCAGGGTGCGGAACACGTGTACACCCGGGGCAGATTCATGTTGATGTATGGCAAAACCATTACAATATTGTAACGTAATTAGCCTCCAATTAAAATTTAAAAATTTAACTTAAAAATATTTAAAAAAATAAATAAAATGACCTTTGCCTTTCTGTAAAAATGAACTACCACAGCAAACTGCTCCTTGAATAACACAAAACTCTGTTCCAAAACAAACACCTAGAAATATTGTATAAAATACAAATCACACATAGATATTTCACACTGTCTCCCCTCTCCTCAAACCTCCAGTTTCTTCTCTACCATGTCACTCTCAGCAAATGATCTTCCTTCTGATTTCACTGAAAAAATAGGAATCAGAAGAGGATGTCCCCATCTTCCCTGCTGCCAACTCCCCCAAACCCTATGCTGCCTTTCCTCCTGATCTCCCCTCATCTCATGACCACGTATATTGCCAACGACTCCCACAGGCATTTCTCCAACCCAAACATCTCTAAACTTGCAAATGCTATGCCCAACTGTATCATGTCTCCCCTTGCATATCTCAAATTTAACCAGGTCTCTTGATTTCCATCCCCCAAGCCTGCTTGTTTCCCAGAATTCCTCGTCTCTGTAAATGACATCACCACTCAATGTTTGCTCAGGCCAGAAACTGAAGTCTTCGTTCTATCACCTCTCTCTGTCTCTCACACACCTTGTCTTGACTCTTCAGCATATACGTTTGTCTGAACCTTCACAATATACCTGTAATTTTACCCTTTCTTGTCACACCCATTGTGCTGTCCTGTTCTAAGTCACTTCAGTCATGTCTGACTCTTTGCAGCCCAATAGACTATAGCCTGCCAGGCTCCTCTGTCTGGGATTCTTCAAGCAGGAATACTGGAGTGGGTTGCCGTGCCCTCCTCCAGGGGATCTTACTGACCCAGGGATTGAACCTGGGTCTCCTGCCTTGCAGGCAGATTCTTTACCACGGAGCCACTGGGGAAGCCACCTCCATTGCTACCATCCTAATCTGAGTGACTCTCATCTCCTGCCTGGACAACCACAGTAGTCTTCTCACTTATCTCCCCCCATCCACCGGTTACTACCTTAGAGTCTGTTCTCAACTCGACAGCTGACGTGGTCTTCATAAAACTTAAGACAACGTCTTCCCTGGTGGTCCAGTGGTTCAGAGTCCATTCTTCTGTTGCAGGGGGCACAGGTGTGATCCCTGGTTGGGAAAATAAGGTCCCACATGCAGCGTGGTGAGGTCAAATAAACAAAGTAAACGTCAGCCAGATCCTGGCATGCCCCTCTGTTCAAACCCTCCAGCAGATCTCTTCTCACTCCAATAAAAGCAAAAGCCTGCTGTGCTCTGGCTGACCTGGGGCTTTGGCATCTTTGGTGTACCCCTCATCACTTTCTCTCTCCACTTTCCCACCATGCTCCAGCGACACACACCCTATTGTTGTTCCTTGAACATACCGTGTCCACTTCCTCCTCAGGGCACTTGGTCTTACTTCTGCCTGAAATGGCCTCAACCAAGTGTTGGTAACCACTCGCTCCACTCCAAGCAGTCCTCATCCCCTTAGTAAGCATGCTTTACTTTTCTCCCTCCCAATTCATACCCTCTGACATTACGGTATTGCATTTTCTGGTTTGCTTGTGGTCTGCCGCCCTCGATTAGAATGTAACCTTCATGCGGGCAGAGCTTTGTCTTCTTCACTGGTATAAGTCCTGCTCTGAAAACAGTTCCTGGCTTCATAGCAGATGCTCAATACATAATTATTGAATGACTGTCTGAAAGGCACAGTTGAGAGTACAAGAAAATAAGGTACCAGAAAGCATGAGGGAACTAAAAACTAGAGTAGTATATGGGCAACTTGAGATGTGATGAGATTTGATCTCTGTGGCCAAGACTGTTAGCCCCCAATATACATTCTCCTGTGTATCTAAAACCAAACTCCTAATTTTCCATTGGAGAGTCATCCAGAATGAAGACGACCATGACTAAGTTCTGACCAATGGGATATTAAAGAAAATGTCATTTGGAAGCTACTGAGAATCTTCCTTCAAAGATAGCTGCCATGTCCCTTTTTCTTGACCTCTTGCTCTTTTCTGCTGGTTGGAATGGAAATGTGAAAGCTAGGGCCTTCTTGGACTATGAAGTGACCTGAGATACAGAGGCCACATAGACTGGAACATAGAAATAGCTTGGGTACCTGAGGACATGGTGAAGATAAACACTCTTATGCCAGTGTGGACTGCCTTTCTCTGGACTGGCGTATGAGACAATTTTGCTCTTATCAATGTCTCTATTATTTTGGAGTATCAGGTTCAGCTCTCAGCAGAGCCTAATACTAATCAGTTCAATGAACATACAGAGAGAGGAGCCAAGGCTTTGAGTCCAAGACCCTCATATTAATCGTGGACCATTAATTTGTTATTCCCTCAGTGAAATGGAAAATTAGGGAAAACCGTGTGTGCACTGGCAGAGGAGACTAAATGAAAGATTGCCTCCCTAGGCCTGGGCTCTGTGCAGAAAAAGAGAGTTCCCTTGGGATTTCACAACCACTAATAGGGAAGAATACTGGAGTGAACTACCATTTCCTTCTCCAAGGAATCTTCCTGATCCAGGAATCAGATCTGCATCTCATGTCTCCTACATTGGCAGGTGGATTCTTTACCACTGTCACCACCTGGGAAGCCCCACTGATAGGGAAAGGCCTTTTAAAATAAGATATAAAAAGTACAACCCACAGGGTGAAATGATAAATCTGAGTATATTAAATTAAAAACATAATTTTGAATTACAAAAGACACCATAAATGAAGTTAAAGACATGCCGAAGAATACATAAGAAACAAAAGATTAGTGCAAGAAAACATAAAGAATCCTATAAATCACTAAGAAATGGCAATGTAGTAGAACAATGGGAAAAAGACCTGAAGAGGTTCCTTACGGAAAACTTTTAATGACCAACAAACAAATGAAAAGGTGCCCAACCCATATTGATTATCACACTGATTATGGATATGGTCATTAAAATAGTAACTCACCGTTACTCAGACCCTACTATGTGCCAGGCAAAATTCTATGTGCTTTCCATAAGATATCATTTCACATCCATCAAACTGGCAAAACTTTTAAAAGCACAATACGTATCAACTTTTGGCAAGGATGTGAAGCAATGGAAACTTCCTGGCACTGCTGGTGAGAATAAAAGTACTTTACAGAGCAATTTGGCAATATCCGGTCAAGTGGAAAATGCAAATATCTCTTTTAGATGGACACGCAGTGAAATCTATACATATCCCCAAGAATTTTCAGAGGAACCTCATTTTTAATAGGGAAAAAAAGGAAAGGATATAAATGTCCTCCATCCAAAGAAAGGACAAACAGATATAGATCTTCTGGAATTCTCTACAGTAGTGACAATGAACTAGTGCTACATGTAGCAACATGAAGGAGTCTCAGAAAGTGCTAAATGAAAATGGGGTTTCAGAATGATACATGTACAGATTACCATTTGTGTATATATTTTTAAACTTTTTATTTTGTATTGGGGTATAGTCAGTGAACAATGGTATGATAGTTTCAGGTGAACAGCAAAGGGACTCGGCCATATGTATACAAACTTCCCCCACCTGCCTCCAACATCTAAGCTGCCACATAACACTGATCAGAGTTCCATGTGCTATATAGTAGGTTCTTGTTAGTTATTCTTTTTAAAAAACCAAGCAGCGTGTACATGCCCATTCCAAACTCCCTAACTATCCCTTCCAACCACAAGTTTGTTCTCTGTGTATATAGTTTTAAAATATGCAAAAACCCTATATTATTTATGAATACCCTCAATGTAGTAGTACTTTAAAAATACTCAAGATAAGGGCACTCCTAGAGAGAGATTATGTCTGAGAGACTGAGAAAGGTGCATACAGGGTGTCAACTCTATAACATTTTAATTCTTAAGAAAGGAAACTCAGGTACACAAGGCCTAGAGTTACAGCTTATTTTTACTTATTTTTTAAAGTGAACTTTTATTTACTAGTTGCTTTCATTTATTTAAAAATTCCAGACATATGTTTTATTATATTTCAAAAATTTTTTGAATTTATTTATTGGGCTGAGCCTTCATTGCAGCACAAGGGATCTCTTCTTTTCTTTTCTTTTAAGCTGTGCAATGTAGGATCCTCAGCTGTGGCATATGGGATTTTTTAGTTGTAGCATCCAAACTTTTAGTTGGGGCATGTGGGATCTAATTCCCTGACCAGGGATCAAGCCCTGAATCTCTGCACTGGAAGAACAGAGTCCTAGTCACTGGACCACCAGGGAAGTTCCTAGGGTTACAGTTTAACAAAGCTAAGTAACGGGTATATGTGTGCTCAGCATGTTCAGTTCAGTTCAGTTCAGTTGCTCAGTGGTGCCCAACAATTTGTGACCCCATGGACTGTAGTACACCAGGCCTCCATGTCCATCACCAACTCCTGGAGTTTACTCAAACTCATGTCCATTGAGTCGGTGATGCCATCCAATCATCTCATCCTCTGTCATCCCCTTCTCTTCTCGCCTTCAATCTTTCCCAGCATCAAGATCTTTTCAAATGAGTCAGTTCTTCGTATCAGTTGGCCAAAGTATTGGAGTTTCAGCTTCAGTATCAGTTCTTCCAGTGAACATACAGGATTGATTTCCTTTAGGATGGACTGGTTGGATCTCCTTGCAGTCCAAGGGACTCTCAGGAGTCTTCTCCAACACCGCAGTTCAAAGGCATCAATTCTTCAGCGCTCAGCTTTCTTTACAATCCAACTCTCACACCCGTACATGACCACTGGAAAAACCATAGCCTTGACTAGACAGGCCTTTGTTGGCAAAATAATGTCTCTGCTTTTTAATATGCTGTCTAGGTTGGTCATAACTTTTCTTCCATGGAGTGTCTTTTAATTTCATGGCTGCAGTCACCATCTGCAGTGATTTTGGAGTCCCCCAAATAAAGTCTGCCACTCTTTCCACTGTTTCTTCATCTATTTCCCATGAAGTGATGGGACCAGGTGCCATGATCTTTATTTTCTGAATGTTGAGCTTTAAGACAACTTTTTCACTCTCTTCTTTCACTTTCATCAAGAGGCTCTTTAGTTCTTCTTCCCTTTCTGCCATAAGGGCTCAGCATGTTAGTCTCTATGGAGTCCATTTCTGTGGACTTGAAATATTAACAATAAAATATATAAACAAAAGTAATCCAGTCATTTTGAAAAAATAATTAGAAAATGGCTAAAAAATGACTTAATTGCATCATCCAAAATGTTAACATTTTATTCCAAGTTTTTTCTTTGAATTCTAATATTTTTTGAGCCTGTACTTCATGCTCACTCAGGATATGGGACATTTTAGATGCCTTGAACCAATAAAACTATGACATCTTGAATGACACGTGCCATACATGTTGCCAAAATCTCCAGCATAGGGTTCCAGCTCTGTTAAGAAGTATCTTTAATGTAGGTTTAAAGCTTTTCACTGCACAAATATTCAATATTTATCAAAGAGGTCACCCACAGTTTTCTGGAAATAACGGTAACTAATACTTTCATTGAGCGTTTACTATGTGCGAGGATCTGTTCTGAGCACTTTATCTGTATTAACACATCTAATCCTCACAACAACTCTCTGAAATAGGTGCCATTATTATCATAATTGTCCCTATCTTCAACAGGAGGATGCTGAGGCACAGACAAGTTAAGTAACTTGCACAAGGTCACACAGTTGGTAAATGATGGAGCCAAGATTCAGACCAGACAGTCTTGGTCCAGAGCCCTTGCTCTTAACCACTGTGAAATCTTATTTTCAGTATCGCTAATTTTACAATAATAATGATTTCAGTTTGTTGTATGTGGCAAATGGACATGAGTCAATAATTGAACTCGAATATGGCACTGCCTTAATTAATTTCATTTCATGTGTGTATGGCTTGTCTCAATCAGAGAGAAAACTTTTGAAAGGCAGACAACATGTTTTAAGACAATTTTTTTTGTAGATCACTATGTCATTCAATAGTTTTTTGCCCACAGAAAATTGGCAATAAATATTTACAGAATGATTGAAGGGAAATTACCAGAGTCCAGCTGCAGCAGCCAGAGATTCAACCTGAAGGGGTGAGTGGTGTTGGCGAGAATCTGAGGCAGCCTCTCAGTTTTCTTGGACTGCCTGTTTATTTCAAGCTTATAATTCTCTTTTATACTTTTATAAAAGCATTAGATCAGAGGTTTGATATTTTTAGTTCCCATTGACCCAGATTTATTTTTCTCCAAAAATCATTGTTGCCCCTCAAAAGGAGTTCCTTCCTCAGTGATTCTCTTATCTACTGTTTCTCATGTGTCCTTGTCAATACACTGTAACTCATGCTAACGTCTGGGCTGCATACCACATTCCTCAGTTTAATTCCTATCTTTCTAAGTCCTGTTTGCCCCTAGTATCCTAAGATCACTATTTCTAAGAAAGGGCTTCATCTATAAATATCTCTAAAGTCCCTAATCTCTATAAGCTATAGTAGAAGATGTTAACATTACAGCATCCCTTAAATCTTAGCTTCTATTTTAATTATTCCTAAGCCCTAAATTCAGCAAACTCCTTTGCCATAAACACTTTCCTCACAAATAGGCTTCAGATAGCAATCCCTCCCATGGTCTTAAGCTTCAGCCTTTGTGCTCACTCTGGAACATTCTTGTGAAAATCCTTGAACAAATGTCAATGATTAACTTTATGAATTATTCTTTGAGCAGAGCTGCAGAAGGCTTTATGCCTTCTCACGCTCCTCTCAAAAACAGTAAGCACCTTTATATTCTCTTCAGTCATCTCAGCCGAGGAAAGGAATAAACAAGTCAGAATCACAAAGCCTAGCTTCTTCATTCTGGGTCCGTGCCTACGGAACAAAGGGAGGGTTTTAGGGCCATGCTTCCATTTTGTCAGTAATGCCTAACACGGCTCCCGACAATCGTCTCTAAGGACTTGCATCTTCCAGACATCTTTCAATACATGGTTTTGTGCGACTAACATCTCTCACTTAGCTTAATATTTTTAAGGTGGTTGTTGTTGTTCAGTCACTCAGTTGTGTCCAAGTCTTTGCAAGCCCATGGATTGCAGCATGCCAGGCTTCCCTGTACTTCACAATATCTAGGAGTTTGCTCAAACTCATGTTCATTGAGTCAGTGATGCCATCCAGCCATCTCATCCTCTCTCGTCCCCTTCTCTTTCTGCCCTCAACATTTCCCAGGAACAGGGTCTTTTCCAATTAGTCAGCTCTTCACGTGAAGTGGTCAAAATATTGGAGCTGTAGTTTTAGCATCAGTCCTTCCAATGAATATCCCTACAATGAACTATTATTTGGCAATAAAAAGGAAAGACTCATTAACTATTTTATGAAACCAACTTACTCATGGATTGTAAGATTCCAGATATATTTATACTTAGTTTTTAAAAAGTTTTTGGTAATAAAATATTTGTAACACAATTTTTTTTCCATTTTAAGTGTACAATTCAGTGACATTAAGAATATTCCCATTGCTGTGCAAGCATCACTAATATCCATCTCCAGAACTTTTTCATCATCCCAATCTGAGATGCTGTGTGAATTAAGTAATAGCTCCCCACTCTTTCCTCCTCTCCAGCCTCTGGCAACCACCACTGTTCTTTCTATGTCTATGAATCTGACTCTTCCAGATAACTCAGATAAGAGGAATAATACAGTACTTGTCCATCCGTTACTGGCTTAGTTCCTGTAGCATAAAGTCTTCAGTCTTCATCATTGTTTTCGCACTGTCACAATTTCCTTTTTTTAAAAGACGGAATAATATTCCACTACATTTTGATCATCCGTATATCCATCAAGGGATGTTTAGGCTGTTTCCATGTTTCAGCTGTTGTGAAAAAATGCTGGTAGGAACATGGATGTACAAATGCCTGTTAAAGTCACTGCTTTCAATTCTTTTAGATATATATCTAGAAGTAGAATGTGTGGATCATATGACAACCCTGTTTAACTTTTTGAGCAACTGCCAGACTTTTCACAGTAGCCAGTTTTCCACAGTAGCTTCATCATTTTATATTCCTACCAGCAGTGACCCAGCATTCCAACTTCTCTAGATCCCCGTCAAAATTTGTTCTTTTCCTTTCTTTTTAAAATAATCGTTGAACATGGATGTACAAATGCCTGTTAAAGTCACTGCTTTCAATTCTTTTAGATATATATCTAGAAGTAGAATGTGTGGATCATATGACAACCCTGTTTAACTTTTTGAGCAACTGCCAGACTTTTCACAGTAGCCAGTTTTCACAGTAGCTTCATCATTTCACATTCCTACCAGCAGTGACCCAGCATTCGACTTTCTCTAGCTCCTTGTCAAAATTTGTTCTTTTCCTTTCTTTTTAAAATAATAGTCATCCTGATGAGTAGGGAGAGGTACCTCATTGTGCTTCTGATTTGCATTTCCCTAATGATTATGTCATATTTTCCTAAGCTATATTATCTAAGAACTACCTTACAAGATTTTTTAAAAAATTGTTTACAAAACAAATAATCCCCACACATATTATTAAATTTCCTTATTTGAAGTCAATTATATCCCTTACTGTGGAAAGTAAATTGCATAAATATGGAAGTTCCTGGGCTGGACGCTTGTCATAGGTTAATCTTCCCAGGAAGTGACCTCTGAGGGAGTTCAGAGTGCAGGCTGTGAAGGAAGGCGTGCCCTTGGGATGAACACCTGTGGGAGACGGGGAAACAAAGTTGAATTGCGGTTCCCCAAAATTTTAAGGGTATAAAGTTGTCCTCAGATCAAAAAATGTGAGAGCCACAGGCCTAGAACGTATTAGGGGAGGTAACACCCCCTCAGAGTCACTTCAAATCAAATTCCTACCTGACTACTACACCTGGAAGACCCAGGACTTTTCTGGTGGTTCAGTGGTTAAGACTCCATGCTCCCAATACAGGGGCTCCGGGTTCAATCCAGGGTCAGGGAACTAGATCCCTCATGCTGCAACTAAAAAAAAAAAAAAAAAACTGCATGCCACAATGAAGGTGAAAGATCCCAAGTGTGCAACTAAAACTTGATGCATCTAAAAATATAAAAAATTCTAATACCCAGTCTCCCATTTCCTCCCTCTCTCTCCTCTATTCCTTTTCCTACTTTTTCTTAAAACTGTCTCACGACTCTAGGTGGGTTTCACTCTGCACCAGGGCTCTGGCATATATTTTGGGGTTTTACTGTTTTTGGCTGCCCTTGGTCTTCATTTAAACATGCGGGTTTAGTTGCCTTAGGGCACATAGGATCTTGATTCCCCGACCAGGGATGGAAACCATGTTCCCTGCATTGGAAGGAAGATTCATAACCACTGGACCACCAGGGAAGTCCCCTCCAGCATATGTTTATCTCACCTTCTCCACATCTTTTCTGTGAATTTCAAGAAATTAAACTGCTCTCATTTTCCACACTGGCAGAAGCATTCACTTTGGTGAAGACAGTTATGATACATTATATATAGTTTATATTTTTAGAACATGTGAATCCCAGAGAAGCCTTTTGTTACTGTACATGGTAACAGGGATGTATAGGATCACATTCACATTGTAAGTTGATATTGCAATTTTGGAACAAATTTCAAAAAATACTGAGAGCATCTATTCACTGCTTACTGTGAAGCATAAAATTATATACAAAATTGCTATCAGAAGATTATGGGATGATTTGAGAGAATAGTATTGAAACATGTACATTACCATATGTAAAACAGATGGCCAGTGCAAGTTCCATGCATGAAACAGGGCATCCAAAACTGGTGCTCTGGACAACCCAAAGGGATAGTATGGGGAGGGAGGTCGTAAGGGGCTTCTGATTCATGTTGATGTGTGGCAAAACCCATCACACTATTGTAATTATCCTCCAATTAAAATAAATTAATTAAAAAAAGAGGTTAGGCTCTCATATTTGTATGAAGCCCATTCAAAATACAGATGTTCAACACCTCAGTTTATTTCAGTCCAATCACAGAAACCACCAGAGAACAGAAAAAGACCCAAAACTCCACCATGTTCCAGTGTTCCTCTAGTGATATAATCTCTTCAAAAGAATGTCACTCTACACAGGACACAGAAAAAGCGTATCTATGGAGTAAGTGGGGTGAGGAATCGTCATGACAATCAAATATCAGGGAAGAAGTTTTTCTTTTTGGAAACATAATGTGTTGCTTTCTCCAGGCATCACACATGTGCACAGGCACACACACAAAGTAGGTAGCTTGCTAAATTTAGCTGCAGTTCTGTCACAACAATGATAACAAAGTTTTCTTCCCGTCACAATGTGTTTGAGTACCAATGGTTCCTCTTTCCAGGCTCTGCTTAGTACATATACAAATTCATAGTATGGTGACACCCACACTCTCACAGCAGGACAACTTCTTGAGAGCCAACACCCAGGATCTGGCCATCCTCTCTAGGAAGAGACACAAGGACTTACTGTTTCCTAGCTAGTGGGTTCTGAGGCCCTTATACTCATTTCACAGAAACTGAAGATCGCAGTTGATTCCGTTTCACCGTGGCCATCCTAGAATGACACGCAAATGCAGTGAGTACTGTCCCCCGTCCAAGGCAGCGGGAATCGCTGCTGAGAGGCCCGCCGGGGCGCCTGGGGCTGAGGGCCGCGGCGGGAGTCGGGGTCGAGGGCCCCCTTCGGGACATCCCGTGGCCGCGGCGGCAGGCGCCTCCCGCCCCCGCCTCGAGCTTGGGGGACCCGGGGCGACCGGGCTTTCCCGGATCTCGGGCGGCGGGGCGGGGTGTCGGGAGGACGACGACTTGTCGCCGCACTTCCCTTGTCCGTCGGGCAGCGCCGTGGAGCCTGGGGCCACGGACTCGGGCCCAAAGGGAGTTCGCGGGGTCTGGGGCGGGACTGTCGCCCTTGGCCCGGAAAGGGGATGAGGGGCCGGAGCCCGCGGGGACGGCGACCAAGGTCCGGGAGTGCGGGTGACGCGCCGAGGCTCCTTGCGCGGCGGGTCCCGCGAGGTGGCTGCAGTCGAAGGGAACCTCTGAAGAGCCTAGTCCCTCCCTGTAGCAAAGGAAGGTTCTCCTCTGGCTTAGAAGAAATTCATGAGAAATCCGGGGCACCATCCGCGTGGATGCCTTTTTCTCTAGTAACCTTTATATTTTGGAATAACTTTCGATTTACAGAAAAGTTGCACAGATGCGGGTTCTCATATATTCCTCACCTGGTGCTGCCATTAAAATTAATCAACCGAGTTACTGTGAAAACTTGGGGGAGGGGCACTAATGAGTTCCTGAGGGACAGATTTTGGCCTGAGCGACCTTCTGGACGTTTTTTTTGCTGAGGCTAGTAGCTCCAAAGTTGATGGGTTTTATTGTCATGTTGACACAAACACCCAGTTTGTTTATTGCTTTTTCAGCCAGTGCGTTGGGCTTTGAAACCCAAGCTGAAACGTTGATTGGGAAACTTGGATGCCCTCTATTGATTCAGTCAACAAAACCTATGCCCACTGTGCCTGCCCTGTGCCAGGCAGTGTTCTAGGGGCAGAGAATACAGTGATGAGCAAACCAGATCAAGTCCTTGCCCTTTGGAGCTGGTATGCTATTGGTAGAGTCAGAGTGAGGGGGCGGGAGTAAAATATAAGCTATGTTAGAGGGCAGTAAGTACTATGGAGAAAAAA
>SJYC01134722.1:0-40959 GCA_006408675.1 Madoqua kirkii
TCTAGGGGCAGAGAATACAGTGATGAGCAAACCAGATCAAGTCCTTGCCCTTTGGAGCTGGTATGCTATTGGTAGAGTCAGAGTGAGGGGGCGGGAGTAAAATATAAGCTATATTAGAGGGCAGTAAGTACTATGGAGAAAAACAAAGCAGTCCAGGGGTTTGCCCTTGTAAATAGGGTGGACTATGCAGACTGCCACTGAAAAGGCAGCATCTGAGTAGAGACTTGAGGGAAGTTTGTAGTTTGTCAGTCATTCATTCAGGTGCCTGCCTTCTTTACACTGAGCCAGGTGTTGTGCATTGGCTTAGAGCCTTAGAGTATATTGTGTAATCCTTGTGCCCCCCATGCTCCTAGTTCACTTGTGGGGATCTGATTTCCATAATCATGGGGCAGCTACAGTCCAGAGAAGGGAGGGGGTCACCCATCCCCCTGGTTGTTGTCATTTAGGTACTGAGTTGAGTCCGACTCTTTTCAGACCCTATGGACTGTAGCCCTCCAGGCCTCTCTGACCATGGGAATTTCCCAGGCAAGAATATTGGGGTGGGTTGCCATATCCTTCTCCAGGGGATCTTCCCGACCCAGGATCAAACCCGCATCTCCTGCATTGCATTGTATTGCAGGTGGGTTCTTCACTGCTGAGCCAGCAGGGAAGCCACCCATCTCCTTAGTCTCCTGATTTTCACAGTGCCACTCCAGCACCCTCCCTCCTCCAGACTCCCTCTCCCACACACCTCACACCTGGAACAGCAAACAGCTGACTCTAGATAATACTGGCAATCCCCAACTAACCAGTTTTGTCACAGAAGTTAGTTAGAAATACAGAAACTTTTTCCCATTGGAAATATTGATACAATTGCATTAAGATATGGTGGAGGGGGGGAAGCAAAAGAAAACAGGGCACCTGACTGTTATAATGGTCTGCGCTCACCCAGCTGGGGGACTTCAGCCTGGTCATTTCCCTCCTGCAACAGTGTTCTCTGTGAAAGGAGAGTGAACTCCATAAGTTTTAAGGGCTTCTCTATCTCTAATCTTTTGAGTGTTTAGAAAAATGATTAGGTTACCATCTTAGGTTTAGTCTGTTTAGATTGGTAAGCCCACATTGTGGCCTTCTTAATAACAACTAGCATTTCCCTCTCCCACACACCTCACACCTGGAACAGCAAACAGCTGACTCTAGCTAATACTGGCAATCCCCAACTAACCAGTTTTGTCACAGAGGATCATTGGTGACTTGGTTACTTAGAAATACAGACACTTTTTCCCATTGGAAATATTGATACAGTTGCATTAAGATATTTACGAGGGAGGGAGGGGCGGCGGAAATCAAAACAAAACAAGGGACTGACTGTTATAATGGTCTGCGCTTACCCAGCTGGGGGACTTCAGCCTGGTTATTTCCCTCCCGTGTGCAACAGTGTTCTCTGTGAAAGGAGAGTGAACTCCATAAGTTTTAAGGGCTCCTCTAGCTCTAATCTTTTGAGTGTTTAGAAAAATTATTCAGTTACCAGCTTAGGTTTAGTATGTTTAGATTGGTAAGCCCACATTGTGGCATTCTTAATAACAACTAGCATTTCTCTAGTGTTTACTTTATGCCGGGCAGCGTTCTAAGTTTTCCACTTGACCTATTTCATCTTTCCACAGAACCTCTCCTGTTGGTGCTGTTACCATTCTTGTTTTGCACAGGAGGAAACTGAGGCATGGCAAGGCCCAGAGGCTTGCCCTGAGTCTCATAGGTGGTAGACTGCAGGAGGGAGCCAGGCTGCTGACCCAAGCAGTCACGTCCAGAGACCATACCCCTAACCACTGCATTCATTGCCTCTCTCTGCAGAAATGAGGGGAGTCCTTGGCTGGGAGGGGAGCTGTGTCTCTCCTAGAACAGTAGGGCAGGACTGGTGGGCATTCACCCAAGTATGTACAGGCCATTGGTAAAAAGCAAATGATCATGTATTGGAGACTTGCTTTATGACTGCCAGTCTGTGTAGTCCAAACAATAAGTACCATAGGCATTCAGAAGAGGGGAAACTGAGGACTGGGAATTCTGAGGAAGAACTGAAATTTGAGCTAGACTTTTAGGGTGGGTGACATTTGAGTTGGTGGAGGAGACGTTACTCCCAGTTTGGAAAGTGAGCAGGAGCAGAGGCCCAGAAGGAACGGTGATGGTGCCCCTGTGGGATCAAGGAGGAGTCCCATTTGGCAGGAGGGTGCACTGGACAAACCAGTCAAGGCAGAAGGGCTTCATTTGCCCTTGAAGCTGAGTTGGGGTGCAGAGGGAGGGAAATGATATTGGAAGTGAAATCAACAAGGAGACTTGACTCAGTGTGGGGCTGGAGGGAGGGAGGACTCACCAGAGTGCAAAGCTCTGCATGAATCTAGGATTGGAGGTGACCCCTAGAAAGATGGGTCATGCAAGCCTTCTGTCCAGGCTTGGGCCTAACTGCTGTATGTCTGACTGCCTCACGAGACCCAGCAGAGCACCTGAGCATGATCAGGAAAATTAAGAGAGGTGTTGCAAGGAAAGCCCTGAAAGAGGTTGATGATTAAGATGTAAAGGAAGGAGATGGATGACTCAGGTATGACTCATGCTTTCCTTGACTTTTCCCGACATATGCATGCTTCTGCCAGCTCCTGTGACTGAATGAGAGAGAGCACAAGCTTTTGAGTTAAGCCTTATTATTGAGACAGCATTGATCATAGTCATTCAAAATTAGGGTGGGATCTTGCACTAGAAGTGTGAATATATAGAGGTCAGTGGGTTTCAGGACATCGATGGAGACTTACCCAGAACCTTGCTACTCTGCCTTAGGTTAAATTCAGAGGATCCCATCAGAGGCCTCTTGTGTAAACAGCACTACCTTGAGTGCACCCCCACAAAATTTCTAGAAGAAAAGCACTTGGAAGAGCAAAGAACCTATGAGCCAATTAAACCCAGTCTGATCAGGCTACATCCATCTCTGTGGTGCCACATGGTGTATTCCCTCTAGACGTCACAAACCCAGAAGCCCCTGGTTGTTGTCCCTTCCAATCAGATTGCTGGCCCTAAGCTCCTTCTAGGTGGAAATCCTGGAATCACCCTGAACAGTCTCTGGCCTAGAGAAACCTGAATCCAGTGGGAGAAATGGACATGCGCAGAAACCTCTTTATTATTTGCTACAGTAAAAGAAACGTGTCAAGTGCTATGGGTACCCAAGAGCTTTCTAGGTGTCGCTAGTGGTAAAGAACCTGCTGGCCAAAGCAAGAGACGCAGGAGAAGAGGGTTCAATCCCTGGGACAGAAAGATCCTCTGGAGGAGTGCGTGGCAACCCACTCCAGTACCCTCGCCTCAGAATCCACATGGACAGAGAAGCCTGGTGGGCTGCAATCCAGTTGGTTGCAAAGTCAGACACGACTGAAGCGAGTTAGCACACAGAACACACACAGACGTGACCTATAAGAGCAAGGAGATAAGGACCTGAACAGAACACTGCAGGTGAGGATGAGGGAAGAGTAGATCTGAGAGTGGTTTCCCAACTAAGTTTTGTTCAGTCACTCAGTTGTGTCTGACTCTTTGCCACCCTAGGGACTGCAGCATGCCAGGCTTCCCTGTCAATCATCATCTCCTGGAGCTTGCTCCCGCTCATGTCCATTGAGTCGGTGATGCCATCCAACCACTTCATCCTATGACGTCCCCTTCTCCTCCTGCCTTCAACCTTTCCCAGCATCAGGGTCTTTCCCAATGAGGCAGTTCTTTGCATTAGATGGCCAAAGTACTGGAGTTTGAGCTTTAGCATCAGTCCTTCCAGTGACTATCCATGATTGACTTCCTTTATGACTGACTGCATCTAAGTGACCACATGGCTAATTGGTGTAGTGGGCAAACTACATAGGCTAGATCTGGGAAAGGAGGTGTCAAGGATTCAAGTTTTAGCATTCTTCTCTTGCTGATTTTTGTGGACACGGGGATAGTAGCTGGTAGACTTTGACCTTAGAATGTTCTTATATTTTAACTTAAATTTATTTCCATCATATAGATTTGAGCCTTTGAAATAATTTTATTTAAAAATTAGTTTCTGGCAATACCATGGGAGCCTTGGTTGACCTCAGATAGCCAGTCCCCGACCGTGCCCACCATGGGGCCACTGCCCAGGTCCTTTGGGGCATGACGTGGCACACCCCTCTGTGTGTTTGGAGCAGGTCCAGTACAGAGAATTCTTCATCCTGGAACACAAGCGTGACCAGAAAGGCAGAGGCCACTCACCCAACACTGCACCACTCAATTGTGGGGAACCTGGGGGGACCTGGTGCTAAACCATTCCTAGATGACCTGCTTCTGGGTTGGGGTTTTGCATGTAGCAGAGCAGCTCTCTCGCTTTGATCTGTTGAAAGTCAGCCCTCGACACAAGGGTTTGTAAAAATAAATAAGGTTATCAAATTTTCTTTTTAATAACAGGATTTTTTAAAAGACAAAAAAAGTTGTTTCTAAAGTCAGGCAATAGTTTTAGAAGTGCTAAAATATTTTTTCATGCATAGCGTGGAATACCTTAAATTACCAAGGTAAACAGAAGAAAACAACAATATCCAAAAGTCCTATTTAGCATTGTAGCTATTATTTGACCCAGGATTTACTAAATGAAATGCAAACAAAAAGACAGGAAGGGTTCTTTGAGAGTAAGGAATGCTGTTGCTGTCTTCACAGGACCATTATACAGTTTTGTATGGTGTCAGGTTCTTTTCCAGACTCTGTTCTCTGTACCTTGATGTATAATTATATTATTTACAGTTTACCATTTCCTCTTTACTATATATGATAGAATGCAAGCAAAGGGTTTTCATAAACTGTATGTCCTCTGGAGGTACAATCAGAAGGTTAATTCATTCCCAGTACCACATTTGTTTACATAACCCTTTCTTTTTTTCTACTTTTGAAAACAACAACAACAACAACAACACACAAACACCATCCCCACCCCCAAAACAAAACAAACAAGCAAAATTCCTGGGAACTTCCCTGTGGCTAAGACTCTGCACTGGCAATGCAGAGGTCCTGGGTTCAGTCTCTTGACAGGGAAACAGATCCCACATGCTATACCTAAGACCCCCATAAAGCTAAATAATACATAAATAAATACTTTAAAAAAGCACACAGCACAAAGAACATGAAAGAACCTGGGTTTTGATCAGCATAATACAATAGGTAAATTTTCCTTATTTTCTATTGAGTTTTTAGTAAATATTAAACATTTTTTTCCAATAATGCAGGATATAAAAACATAAAATAAGTTGACAGTTAATTTGCCAGAGATTGAAACACATCAAATGTTAGATATGAATAACTAATTCTAAAGTACATTAATTAAAGTTTTAAATAACTAGAATTAAGTACTTAGAATGTATGATTTACAGTAAAAGTCAAATCATAATACAGCAAATTTTACTTCTTTTCCATTTTGTTTTTAGTATATATTAAATATTTTTGAAATAATGCAGGATATAAAAACATAAAGTAAGTTGATGGTTAAGTTGCCAGAGAGATTCAAACACATCAAAACCTAGATATGAATTCTAAAGTACATTAATAAAACAGTTTTAAATAACTACAACCTTCAACTACATAGAATGTATGATTTAGAGTAAAAGTCAAAGATTATTGATGCTATGTTATAAGCTTCCATGTTTTTGGAAAGAAATATGTAAAGGGAGATAATATTCCATCCTGGTGGTACTTCATTCCAAGAGATATTGAATCAAATTAACAACCCCAACCACAGCGGACTGTTCTTGTCTCCCCGCAAGTTAAAAAGTGGGGGAATTCAGAAAGTGACTGCTATTATGTATGGGCTTTTTTTAAGGGTGATGAAAATATTCTAAAACTGTGGTGATGGTTTTACAAGTTTTAAACTATACCATATAAACTACTGTATTGTACTCTATTTTAAAGGGTGAGTTTTATGGCACATGAATTCACTCAATAACTTTGTTTCTTCTACATGCTCAAGGACATATGGGGGGTGGGGGGGAACTGTAAAGAAAAAAGGAGTCGAATACCACCACAGCCCAGGGAAAGTAAGGAGGATGGTAGGGGGAGGACAGAAGAGAGAAAGGAGAGGGACATGCATTGCTGACTAGTTCTCCCCTCCTCCAGTCAGTATACATGTGCACACAATAGCACACATACACACGCGCGCGCACACATACACACGCGCGCGCGCACA
Source organism: Madoqua kirkii (assembly GCA_006408675.1). Taxonomy (NCBI): domain Eukaryota; kingdom Metazoa; phylum Chordata; class Mammalia; order Artiodactyla; family Bovidae; genus Madoqua; species Madoqua kirkii. The sequence goes on from SJYC01134722.1 coordinate 6,188, forward strand.
CACACACACACACACACACTGTGATAACCAGTGACAAGCAACTGGCTGCTTTTTGTTACGGATAAAACCATAACTGCTCTGCTTCTTGACAAGGTCTCCTGCTCCTGCAAATGCTGACCTTGCTTGCTAAAAATTGGTCTTTGTTAATGAGGTTTTTCCTTCTTCTGCTCTTGCTTTTTGATTTTTTAAAGCAAATTTTAAGAAGTAGTATACAGTCTGTGTCACATCTTCTCTTTTCTAATTTAAGTCATGTTCTGTGGTATCTGTAAAGTCATATTCATTTTATTCTGAAAAATATCTGCTTCTGAATCTTTCTCAGTGTAAGTATTGTAGCTACCTTATCATGTGAAGTAAGTATTTCACAAGTATTATAAGGTTGAACTCTTACCGTCCAGGCCTTTTAAGTGTTCTCTTGGCTTTCTTTTTTTAAGAGTTCTTACTGACTCATAAGGACTTCCCAAGTGACACTAGTAATAAAGAACTCGCATGCCAATGCAAGAGTCTAAGAGACTAGATGGGCGGGAAGATCCCCAGGAGGAGAGCATGACAGCCCACTGCCATATTCTTCTAGAGAATCCCATGCACAGAGGAGCCTGGCAGGCTACAGTCCATAGTGTTGCAAAAACTAGGACACAACTAAACCAACTCAGCATGGCACATACTGACTCACAGACACTAGCAGCTAGTTTAATTTCAACAAGAAGATGATAGACCTCTACACTTTTATATAGAAGTAGGGGGATTCTGAAAACTAAGTTTCTTTCTTTCTAGCTGAATTTTATTAACTGGCAATAAGTCACTATTTCAAAGTTTAGTCATTTGCCCAACTTTTTATTGTCTATCTTATATTCTGGGAAGTAGAATCAAAGTCAGGAATTATCAGTTACATAGTCTGAATACAAATGTTAAATAGTCTGAATTGATAGGAAGACTGTCCTCTTGGAAAAGCAAAGCAGTCTCCTTAAGAGAGAGATGGTGCGATAGCTACTTCCCTCTTTTTTCTAACTATATCTTGACGTTTCTCTTTATTGAAGATCCGAAGTGCCAGCCTGAGTCTCACCTTGTGGCTTATCAGCATCATGGGCTGCAGCTGTAGCTCCATTCGTATTCTTGCTTGCTGTGGACTGTTCACCGCAAGGTGTCTGGCTATTGCTCTCTCTCATTGAAACGGGAAAAACATCCAATGATGGTCTTTTCACATTAGAACTTGAAGTATAGTCTAAAGGAAATAGATGTAAATTGGTGTTTTCCTCTCTCTGTGTAAAAGGAGAAAACATGCTTTCAGTATAATCAATCATACTTTCCTCTGAAGTTTCAGATAATATTTCAGTAGGTAGGTCTTTTCCTGGAGAAATACTGGAAAGGCTCCAAGGGAAATCAATCTCAGTTCCATGCTCTGGTGTGGAGATCCTCTGTGGGGAGGTCCTCTGTGTGAAAATGGATTTGCTTTGTGGATGGCCAAGCCTGGCATCGGGACGGCTGGAGTCATCTTGAAATCCATCCACTGTTTGAGGGCCGAGTGTAGATGCTGAAGGAACAGTGCTAGATGCCTTCTGACTGCCACTGCTTACTGTGATCGTCTTACTGCTCTTAGAGGAAATCTTCTCCTGAGGGCTCTCTGGTACCTCAAAGACGTCCTGACTGTTAAATGGAACCTGAAGCTCGGAACTGTGTGGCTGTTTCTTTTTCCCTCTAGATTTCACCTGTTTGGTATTCATTTCTGTTATCAGTTTGACAGCCACATACCTCTCAGGTCCGGAAGGAGGGTCCCTGATGGAAATAACTGACTTGCTCTTTTGAAACCCAGCAACGAATTCGTCATCACTATCAGGAAAAGAGCGGTGAAACTGTGGCTTTTTCCTCTTCAGCCTAGCTGAAAGCTGCTTGTTTTCTTGTCTTAGTTTATTCCTTTCTGCTGTGAGCTCACCAGTAAATTTCGGATTTTGTTGTTGGATATCATAAGATTCTTGCTGTAGTGTATTTCTGTCCATTTCATTTATTGTAGAGCGATCGCATACTTCCGTGTTTAACTGACCTCTGAGGTCATGGATAGGGTCATTCAGGGCTCTCTGCTGCTCTGTAAGCTCTTTAATTCTGGATATGGAGCCTGTCCCCCTCCCGTCTGACAATCCCTCTTTCCTCAAACTGGTTCCTTTCCCCTGAAGTCCGCATGGCTCTCTGTCATGGAGCTCTTTTAGTGTTTGACAATTTTTAAAATCTTCAGAAGACACATCACAGAGGCTAATCTGTATTTTATCTCCTTCAGAAGAGCTCTGCCCACTTTCCCTGTCTTCTTCACCCACGTCCCCCACCTTCATCTTGATTCCCTGACTGGGATTGGGAAACAGTGGAGACAGGCACGACCAAAAAATGGCAGAAGGGCCCCAAATGGGATGACAGTTTAAACTCTTGTACAGACCTGTGAAGTGGCCTCAGGGCACTGGGTGGGTGATCGGGCGGGCAAGAGGATGGATCGAAATTGGCTCGGGTTAGACAGGAGGGCGCGGCTTGGGGGCTGGAAGGAGACACCAGCCTCCTTTTGCTGAGAAGAGCGTAGGCACGTGGGAGGGAAGATGGCGCCTTCAAGGCACCCTGTGCCAGACCAGAGACTCCAAAGACCGGAAACGCAGTGACTTCTGGGAAAGCCAGGCCGAGCTGAAGTGCGTCCTGAAAGGCGGGGGTGGGGGTTGGGGTGTTGAAACTTACCCCTTGGTTTATTTTTGAAACAAATTAATTTGACCCAATTTTAGCATTTTCTTCCTGACAGTCAGTATTTTATAAGCATTGAAAAGCACAGATACCCATGGTCATTAGCAAGTTGGACGTAAAATCAAAAGCCATGCACTCTTTCCTCCCTGTCACCCCTCCGTTTAGGCAACATTGCTTAGTCGTCCATTCCTAGGTTTGAAGGCTCCCGGGAGACTGGCAATTCTATAACTGATTACTGTTGCCACCCATGCTAGAACTTGGCTGGTGGCTCAGTAGGTAATGCAGGAGAGCCAGGTTCAAACTCTGGATCCGGAAAATCCTCTGGAGAAGGAAATGGTAGCAAGTTGGACGTAAAATCAAAAGCCATGCACTCTTTCCTCCCTGTCACCCCTCCGTTTAGGCAACATTGCTTAGTCGTCCATTCCTAGGTTTGAAGGCTCCCGGGAGACTGGCAATTCTATAACTGATTACTGTTGCCACCCATGCTAGAACTTGGCTGGTGGCTCAGTAGGTAATGCAGGAGAGCCAGGTTCAAACTCTGGATCCGGAAAATCCTCTGGAGAAGGAAATGGCAACCCACTCCAGTATTCTACATCCACAACTGGGCATTGTTTTTGCTTTGGCTCCATCTCTTCATTCTCTCTGGAGTTATTATTTCTCCACTTTTCTCCAGTAGAATATTGGGCACCTGCCAACCTGGGGAGTTCATACTTCAGTGTCATATCTTTTTACCTTTTCATTCTATTCATGGGGTTCTCAACACAAGAATACTGAAGTGGTTTGCCATTCCCTTCTCCAATGGACCATGTTTTGTTAGAACTTTCCACCATGAACCTATCCATCCTGAGTGGTGCTACACAGCATGGCTCAGAGTTTCATTGAGTTTTACATAAGGCTGTGGTCCATGTGATCAGTTTGATTAGCTTTCTGTGGTTGTGGTTTTCATTCTGTTTGCCCTCTGATGGATAAGGATAAGAGGCTTATGGGAGCTTCCTGATGGGAGACATGACTGTTGGGGAAACTGGGTCTTATTCTGATGGGTGGGGCCATGCTCAGTAAATCTTCAATCTAATTTTCTATTGATGGGCGGGGTTGCATTCCCTCCCTGTTATTTGACTTGTGATCAAATGATAGTGGAGGTGATTTAGCTTTCTGTGGTTGTGGTTTTCATTCTGTTTGCCCTCTGATGGATAAGGATAAGAGGCTTATGGGAGCTTCCTGATGGGAGACATGACTGTTGGGGAAACTGGGTCTTATTCTGATGGGTGGGGCCATGCTCAGTAAATCTTCAATCTAATTTTCTATTGATGGGCGGGGTTGCATTCCCTCCCTGTTATTTGACTTGTGATCAAATGATAGTGGAGGTGATGAAGATAATGGCAACCTCCTTCAAAAGGCAGGGCAAAGGCTAACAGAGTTTTGCACTAGTCATAGCAAACACCCTCTTTCAACAATACAAGAGAAGACTCTATACATGGACATCACCAGATCAGTTCATTTCAGTTCAGTTGTTCAGTCGTGTCTGACTCTTTATGATCCCATGAACTGCAGCATGCCAGGCCTCCCTGTCCATCGCCAACTCCCGGAGTTCACCCAAACTCATATCAATGGAGTCGGTGATGCCTTCCAAGCATCTCATCGTCTGTCACTCCCTCCTCCTCCTGCCCTCAGTCTTTCCTAGCATCAGGGTCTTCTCAAATGAGTCAGCTCTTTGGCCACAGTAATGGAGTTTCAGCTTCAACATAAGTCCTTCCAATGAACACCAGATGGTCAACACTGAAATCAGATTGATTATATTCTTTGCAACCAAAGATGGAGAAGCTCTATACAGTCAGCAAAAACAAGACTGGGAGCTGACTGTGGCTCTGATCATGAATTCCTTACTGCCAAATTCAGACTTAAATTGAAAAAAAGAGAGAAAACTACCAGGTCAATCAGGTATGACCTAAATCAAATCCCTTATGATTATACAGTGGAATAGAGAATGTTCAAACTACTGCACAACTGCACTCATCTCACATGCTAGCAAAGTAATGCTCGAAATTCTCCAAGACAGGCTTCACCAGTATGTGAACCATGAACTTCCAGATCTTCAAGCTGGATTTAGAACAGGCAGAGGAACCAGAGATCAAATTGCCAACATCCGTTGGATCATCGAAAAAGCAAGAGAGTTTCAGAAAAAAATCTACTTCTGGCCTATTGATTATGCCAAAGCCTTTGATTATGTGGATCACCACAAACTTGGAAAATTCCTAAAGAGATGGGAATATCAGACCACCTGACCCACCTCCTGAGAAATCTGTATGCAGGTCAAGAAGCAACAGTTAGAACCAGACATGGAACAATGGATTGGTTCCAAATTGGGCAAGGAGTACATCAATGTTGTATACTGTCACCCTGCTTATTAACTTCTATGCAAAATACATCATGTGAAGCACAAGGGGGAATCAAGATTTCTGGGAGAAACATCAATAACCTCATATATGCAGAAGATACCACCCTTATGGCAAAAAGTGAAGAGGAACTAAGGAACCTCTTGATGAAAGGGAAAGAAAAGAGGGAAAAAGTTGGCGAAAACTCAGCATTCAGAAAACAAGATCATGGCATCTGTTCCCATCACTTCATGGCAAATAGATGGGGGAACAATGGAAACAGTAAGAGACTTTATTTCCTTGAGCTCCAAAATCACTGCAGATGGTGACTGCAGCCATGAAATTAAAAGACGTTTGCTCTTTGGAAGAAAAGCTATGCTCAACCTAGACAGCACATTAAAATGCAGAGAGATTACTTTGCCTACAAAGGTCCTTCTAGTCAAAGCTTTTTTTTTTTTTTTTTCCTGGTAGTTAGGATGTGAGAGCTGGACTATAAAGAAAGCTGAGTGCCAAGGAATTGATGCTTTTGAACTGTGGTGTTGGAGAGGACTCTTGAGAGTCCCTTGGACCACAAGGAGATCCAACCAGTCAATCCTAAAGGAGATCAGTCCTGAATATTCATTGGAAGGACTGATGCTAAAGCTGAAACTCCAATATTTTGGCCACCTGATGTGAAGTGCCAACTCACTTGAAAAGACCCCGATGCTGGGAAAGATTGATGGCAGGAGGAGAAGGGTGCAACAGAGGATAAGATGGTTGGATAGCATCACTGACTCGATGGACATGGATTTGAATAAGCTCTGGGAGTTGGTGATGGACAGGGAAGCCTGGTGTGCTGCAGTCCATGGGGTTGCAAAGAGTCAGACATGACTGAGCAACTGAACTGAACTGAACTGAAAGGCTAACAGTGTTTTCCCAGGAGAACACATTGGTCATAGCAACAGCCTCTTCCAACAACAGAAGAGAAGACTTTACACATGGAATTACCAGATAGTCAATGTAGACATATAAGCAGTATCATATGAAATTTATCTTTCTGTTTGATTTACTTCACTTAATATGATCATCTGTAGGTCCACCCATGTTGCAGCAAATGGCATTATTTCATTCTTTTTCATGGCTGAGTAATATTTATTGTGTATATGTACTGCATTTTATTTATCTATTCCTCTGTTGATGGACATTTAGGTTGTTTTCATGTTTTAGCTATTGTAAATAATGTTGTGAATATTGGGGTGCATATACCTTCTTGAACTATAGTTTTCTCTGGTTACTTGCCCAGGAATGGGATGGAACTCCATACTGTTCTAAAGTCAGTATCTTATTTATCCTCAGTTTACAGGTAAGGAATCTGGGCTTCAGAGAGGTAAAAGGATTCATCCATCCCAGCACAGTGACGATGGTGTCAGGCTCCAAACCCCTGCTCCCACCACCACTCTCTGCTTCCTTGCTGTGTGTCCTGTTGTCCCAGAGGCTCCAGGTCTAGGAAGGGCCAAATGAATGGCTTTCAATCTATGAATTTTCAATCTATTAATGGTTTTCAGGGCCTGGGTTCAAGCCATGCTTGGTCTTTTACCTCCTGGACCAGTGGGCAAGGCATCAGGGGACAGAGTCTTCCTGTCTCTCAGGGAAAGGATGAAAGCTCTCCCTCTCTCTCACCCACTTCTCACTTTTGCCCCCACTGTGGAGGATGAGGCTGGGAGCTACTGATCCCCACCTCTATCCCAGAACCCCTATTGTAGACATGACTAAGGAACATCGGGTTGCAAACTCCAGAGCACAATCCTGCTCAGGTCCGGAGCCTCAGAGATTCCAATCTTGTACGTGGGGGGAACTTCCATTCACAACGTCAACAGGAGAAGTATGGCCAAGATGCAGAGTAGGAAGGCTCCAAGTCCACCTCCCATCATGGGCATCAAAACTGCAAGTATTTACAGAGCAGCTATTGATGAGAAAGACCTAGGACTAGTAGGAAAGGTGAGACTAGGAGACCTAAAGATGAGTAGACCTAAAGACTAGACTTTTTTACAAAGCTAAAACATATGAAGAAGAACAATGAGATGAGTAAGAGGGGCAGAAACTCAGCCTAGTCAGGACCTTCACTCCCTGGGAGGGTGATCCACACATGGGATAATATTACAACTACAGAGCAAGGGGTCTGAGAACCACACTGGGTTTCCCAGCTTTGGGATCCTGCACTGGGAAAAACAGACCCAAGAATGTCTGGCTTTGAAAGCCAGCACTCAGACGGCTATAAGAAATCATATGCTCTAGGACCCAGGGCAGGCGCGGTCATTTGAAAGCAGGCTGGGTCAGACCCACCTGCTGCTCTTGGAAGGGCTCCCATTGGACAGCTAGCTGCCTTTGCCCAGCATTATGAGAGAGTACCATGTGCCTCCCAGGTGGTAAAGAACTTGTCTGCTAATGCAGGAGATGTAAGCTGTGGGAGTTTGATCCCTGGGTCGGGAAGAATCCCTGGAGGAGGGCATGGCAACCCACTCTAGTACACTTGCCTGGAGAATCCCATGGACAGAGGAGCCTGGAGGGCTACAGTCTATAGGGTCACAGAGTCGGACCCTACTGAAGCCATTACAAATGCACATACACATACATGAGAGAGTACAACCCTGCCTACTGCCCACCTGGGAAAATGCAAAATTCCAAGTATTATTTCCACTGAGTGCATATCACTTCTGCACCATCCTCAAGTCAAAAAGTCATCAGCTGAACCATGGTACGCTGGGGACTGTCTAGACTCTAAGCTTAGTGTAATTGAAATTTTCAAAGGAAAGAGAATGAAAGATATATAAGAAGAAACAATGGCTAGAGATTTTTCGTATTGAACTATGACTAGCAACTCACCAAACCAAGAATATCGATGAACCCCAAGCATAAGAAACTTGAATAAAACTCCATCAAGGCAGATTATAGTTGCATTGATCAAAACTAATAATATAGAGAAAATTTTAAAAGTAGCCAGGGAAAAAGCAGTGCCACATATGAAAAAGAATCAGAATTGCAATAAATTTCTCTTCAGAAAAAAATGCAAAGAATGGCATTTTATTTAAATGTCAAAATATTTAAAATTGTGTAAAGAAACAGCAACAACAATTTAGAATTCTAACCCAGCAAAGAGTATTTAAAAATTAAGATGAAATAAAGGATTTGTTCAGACATACAAAATCTATAAGAAATTGTTACCAGCAGATCTGTACTTCTGACACCAGGCAGATTCCCAAAATATACAGGAAAATACAGAGAAGATTCTGGAGAAAAGAATTATATATAAAGCATGTATAAATTATGTATAAGACATAAAAGTAAGTTGAAATGGTGACCCTGTAAGTTTCCATGAACTCCTCTAGAACTTCCAGGTCCTGGCCCGGGTCACTGCACTTTGCCATCTGACCGATTCGGAATGAGTAGTGGGGATTCTGGGGGGACCAGGGAGGAGAGCAGGTGAGGGACCCAGGGCAGGGAGGCTGTCACTGCTTCCACTTTTCCCCCTTCTATTTGCCATGAATTGTTGGGACTGGATGTCATGATCTTTGTTTATTGAATGTTGAGTTTTAGTCCAGTTTTTCCAAGAGTGGTGGGTGAGGTTAAATGAAAAGGAAAGTTCTTGCTGGGCTGAGACAAGACCAGGAGCTGTGAGAGGGTTAAGGGAGAAACTCTGGGGAGCTGACACCACCTCCTAAGAGATGAAGAACACTAGGATTTGTGGCAATGGACTCGCCTGGGAGGAAGGGAGCAGGGTAGCGTGGGGTGAAGTGGCAGGTGGAGAGGGGCCAGGAGGCTCTTAAGACAGGACTACAAAGCCTGATGCTCTGCGCTATCCTCCCCATCCCCACCGCCACCACCCCCTACAGTCTTTAGTAGAAGGAGGAGAGAGGGTGGGCATCCGAGAGAGAGTGGGCTGTCTCCCATCTGGGTTAGGGTGGGCTGAGCCTGAACTCAGGGGCTCCATGCAGCTCACAGGTGATGAGATGGGAACTGATCACAACACAAACTGTGGGAGCTGGTCTTTGGTGACAGCAGTGTCTTGAGAGAGGAAGCCTTCAAGAAATTTGCAGAAAACTTGGGGAAGGCCTTGAAAGCCAGACAGCAGTAAATTGGAGGTGTCAGAGTTGCTGGTCCAAGTGTCATCAGTTGCTATTCAGGAGAGAAGTGTCCACATGTCTTTTTGGATGAAATGTGGATTCTTTGCTGTGTGTGTGTTCTGTACAGGTACAGCCATTTGAGATGTGTTGTTCTGGGGCTGGGGCGATGGGCTAAAGGCCCTGGGCCCCTGCCAGGTGCTGGGGTGAGCCATTGTGACCCCACTCTCTGCCTGGTCCTGAAGCACTGAGCAGGCCACGTTCCTGGCCCCACCCTGGGCCTGACTCTCCGCAGCTTTGGTGACAGTGTCTCCCCTGGGTCCTAGACTTGGCTGGGGACCCAGCCCTCCTCACAGGGACCATTTAGAGTCAGGAGAGCCCCCAGGGAGCCCCACTCCTCCCCAAGGCACCCTCGGAGAACAGGCTGCCTGGGAAGAGTGTTTGCTCCTGCCCAGAATAGCATGTTCAAGGCTCATTTGCCCTCCGCTCACTGGGCCATAGATTGACAGCTGCGATAGGGGAACAGAGCCAGAGGGCCTGGCTGGACTAAACTGGCCCCAGTGAGTCAGGGGCCCGCCTTTTCTTCTGGGTTGCTCTGGGTCTGTCCAGCCATCTCTCTGCCTTCCTGTCTTTTTTCTCTTTCCTCTGTTCTTTGCCATCCTTGCTTCCTCTCTGCTGTCCGCTCTGCATCTTTCTCTCTGCTCTTTCCCTTCCTTGACCTTTTCTGTCTCTCTGCAGTCTTTCCTCCTCACTTCTGCTTCACACTTTTTTTCCTCTGTCATGTACCCCTCCATTCTGTCTCACCACAAATAGCTTTATTTGACCAACAAAGAGCAATATTTCTTTGAGAAAACAGGCTACTTTATTCACAAGTGAAATTCTCAGTCAGCCCGCAAACACTATCTCTGGAAAAAAATGATTGGGGGACCCAGCAGTTGGGGAAGGTCTCTGGGGGCCAGTTAGTGCTAGAACTGGGGAGATGTTCTTAAGAGTTTTAAGTTTCTGCCTTTGACCTTGCCCACCCACCTCCTGCAATAATAACAATAAATACATAAATAAGATTAATGGTTAGTCTTAAGGTCTCAACTTACTATCAGCATCGTGCTAGCTGTTTCACATATAATATTGTGTTCAATCACCACCACAGTCTTCAAAATTCATCTCATTGCCACTTTTGGCAGTAGAAACAGAGGTTCAGAGAGGTCACTCAGCCCTATGTGATTGCACAGCACAAATCTGACCCCTGCACAGAGGCATCCTCTGCGCCCGTATGTCTGTCACGGGCTGACTAATTTTGCTTTAGGGCTTAAGGGGATTGGGGGAAAAGCCAGTGCCACCTTGCCATTTGCTATGAGAGGGTGACTTCGGGGGAAAGGGGCCCTGCCTATGGTCACTCAACCAGTCAAGAGTGATGGATCTCAAACATCTGACACCTGGGAGAAGTGGACTAGAGGCCATGCTTGCGGCTCCAAGGAACCTTTTTCCCTGCAGTGTCACCCCCACAAGCCCCTGCCCCTCTCTGAGCCCCACCTTTCCCATCTGAGAGCAGGGATCCTAGAATCTGCTTTTGGGACTCTGTAGAGTGGTCTGCCCTGGGCCTGGGGACACTGGGAAGAAGGGCCTTCTTTTTCAAATTTAAATTTCATCATGCAAGTGACTTCTGCCTGAGATTTTCCTACCTGAGAGTCCATTCTGTGAATTCTAGAGGAATTCAACAAAATGATGCTTAAAGGAAAAAAAAGCTCTATGGATGTGGCTGTAATGAAGATTCATAGGATGTGTCTCCCCAAAAGATAGCCTGCCCAACCCCATGATGGAGGGATTGTCTCTTGATTTGCAAGTGTTTTCCTTCATCTTTTACTTTCTTATAATATTTTGTTGAAGAAACAAAAGAGAGTACAGCCACTATGGAGAACAGTGTGGAGATTCCTTAAAAAACTGCAAATAGAACTGCCTTATGACCCAGCAATCCCACTGCTGGGCATACACACCGAGGAAACCAGAATTGAAAGAGACACGTGTACCCCAGTGTTCACGCAGCATTGTTTATAATAGCCAGGACATGGAAACAACCTAGATGTCCATCAGCAGACAAATGGATAAGAAAGCTGCAGTACATATACACAATGGAGTATTACTCAGCCATTAAAAAGAATACATTTGAATCAGTTCTAAGGAGGTGGATGAAACTGGAGCCGATTATACGAAGTGAAGTAAGCCAGAAAGAAAAATACCAATACAGTACTCTAACACTTATGTGTGGAATTTAGAAAGATGGTAATGATAACCCTTTATGCGAGACAGCAAAAGAGACACAGATGTATAGAACAGACTTTTGGACTCTGTGGGAGAGGGAGAGGGTGGGATGATTTGGGAGAATGGCATTGAAACATGTATACTATCATGTAAGAAACGAATTGCCAGTCTAGGTTTGATGCAGGATACAGGATACTTGGGGGTGGTGCAGTGGGTTGATCCAGAGAGATGGTATGGGGAGGGTGGTGAGAGAGGGGTTCAGGATTGGGAACTCATGTACACCCGTGGCAGATTCATGTCAATGTATGGCAAAACCAATACAGTATTGTAAAGTAAAAAAAAGAAAGAAAGAAAGAAAAGAGTTTGTACTATAGAGTTTCCTACAATTCACTCATTTCTTTTCTCTCTTTTGACCACATCGTGCAGCATGCAGGATCTTAGTTCCCCAACCTGGTTTGGTTTGTCCCACCAGGGAGTCACTTTACCACTGACCTTGCTGGGTTTCTGTCGCATGGTGACAACAGACAGGCTGTCTGGTGTGCCTCTATACCTGCCAAGGGACACTCCCAGGGAGGTGCACAGAAGAACTGAGGACAGTGGGTAGAAAAGGCAATGCCAGGCTGACTTATCTTTCATAACCAGGTAACAAGGAGCCATAGGAGACAACGTGGCAAGCCCAGCATTTTCTCCTGGGTCTCTCCTTCCCGTTCCTATTTTCGTGGACCAAGAGAACAAAAGCGGTTCAGGTTTCCTTGATCCAAAGGAGCTTTCTAGAACCTTGCTTTGGATTCTAAAACCACTTACACTTTTAGTACAGCCACTATGGAGAACAGTGTGGAGATTCCTTAAAAAACTGCAAATAGAACTGCCTTATGACCCAGCAATCCCACTGCTGGGCATACACACCGAGGAAACCAGAATTGAAAGAGACACGTGTACCCCAGTGTTCACGCAGCATTGTTTATAATAGCCAGGACATGGAAACAACCTAGATGTCCATCAGCAGACAAATGGATAAGAAAGCTGCAGTACATATACACAATGGAGTATTACTCAGCCATTAAAAAGAATACATTTGAATCAGTTCTAAGGAGGTGGATGAAACTGGAGCCGATTATACGAAGTGAAGTAAGCCAGAAAGAAAAATACCAATACAGTACTCTAACACTTATGTGTGGAATTTAGAAAGATGGTAATGATAACCCTTTATGCGAGACAGCAAAAGAGACACAGATGTATAGAACAGACTTTTGGACTCTGTGGGAGAGGGAGAGGGTGGGATGATTTGGGAGAATGGCATTGAAACATGTATACTATCATGTAAGAAACGAATTGCCAGTCTAGGTTTGATGCAGGATACAGGATACTTGGGGGTGGTGCAGTGGGTTGATCCAGAGAGATGGTATGGGGAGGGTGGTGAGAGAGGGGTTCAGGATTGGGAACTCATGTACACCCGTGGCAGATTCATGTCAATGTATGGCAAAACCAATACAGTATTGTAAAGTAAAAAAAAGAAAGAAAGAAAGAAAAGAGTTTGTACTATAGAGTTTCCTACAATTCACTCATTTCTTTTCTCTCTTTTGACCACATCGTGCAGCATGCAGGATCTTAGTTCCCCAACCTGGTTTGGTTTGTCCCACCAGGGAGTCACTTTACCACTGACCTTGCTGGGTTTCTGTCGCATGGTGACAACAGACAGGCTGTCTGGTGTGCCTCTATACCTGCCAAGGGACACTCCCAGGGAGGTGCACAGAAGAACTGAGGACAGTGGGTAGAAAAGGCAATGCCAGGCTGACTTATCTTTCATAACCAGGTAACAAGGAGCCATAGGAGACAACGTGGCAAGCCCAGCATTTTCTCCTGGGTCTCTCCTTCCCGTTCCTATTTTCGTGGACCAAGAGAACAAAAGCGGTTCAGGTTTCCTTGATCCAAAGGAGCTTTCTAGAACCTTGCTTTGGATTCTAAAACCACTTACACTTTGTTCCTTGTCTCTTTGGGTCTTTAAAAAAAAATAATCCTTCTGTTGCTTTCCTGGCATAGCCAAGTCAGGGCTGTTAATTAACTTGAGAATCCTTGTAAAAAAAAAAAAAAGATTATGAACCAGCAGAGCAAGGGGGTAGCTGGACTCCATTCCTAGAGGAAAAGAAAACATGTTTATGAGAAGAGAGGGCAAAAGATGGGGCTGCCTGACTGTTCTGCTTGGCTTTTATTAGGGGAGCTGGAGGGCCCAGGTGGGGTCAGCTGGTCAGAGGGCTCAGCGTCCGTCTTTTTGGCTGAAGGGGCTGCTGGCCTGTCCAGGTGACAGCCCCATGCAGAGCTGTCCCGGCTCTGCCCTCACTACCTCTATGAGCCTGTGTCTCCTGTAAAAGGAGAAAGTGCTGTTTCAGAAGTGGTGGGCAGGGAATGCATCAACGGCTTAGTACGGTATTTGCCTAACACTAGATGAAATAAAGGTTTAAGTCCTGAGAGCCCAGGGCTGCTGTGAGGCCAGGCAGCTGAAGGCAGGTGTCTGTTACCTGGTGAGGGTTATGGGCTATTCCGAGGGCTGGCATAAACCGTTTAAGATGTGATTCAGTTGCGCGTTTGTTCAGGGCAAGGGCTGTGTTGTATAAACCTTTGCACCCCTGGGGCTGGGAGAACACCTCGCAGGTGCCTCTGGGAATAGTTACCCCAGGACTGGTCAGGCAAGGCGCTGCCCCACATCCAGGCTCCCCGGGGAAAGGCCAAGTCCTAGTCCTAGGTGCTGCCTCCCCAGCACCTCCCAGGGTCACACAGTAGGTGCTCAGTGAAATCACCTGCACTTCTTATGGAAGCACTTGTTTGCTTCAAAGATTACATTGCTTTCTTTCTTCTTTTAATGCTTCTTCATTCCCACCCCCACCCCCAGAACATCAAAGTAATATTTTTGGTCTCATAATTTAGAAAATACAGAGAAGTGTGAAGACATTACACACAGTCTCACTTAAGGTAATTTTCTAAGATGAGGCCTGCTTTCTTGTTAATATACAGTATATTATAAATCTCTATCTATCTATCCATGTTCCCCTACTACCTGGTGTTTACTGAACCCTCCTTTTGCCAGGTATTGTGCTTAGCCATCTCAGCTGTTATCCTGTCCTGCCTTGGTGGCGGGGGGTGAAAGAGTCAGATGAGCAGACATTCTGAAGGCATTGAGAGATGGGCAAGGTCATTTGAGCTACAAGAGTCAGGGAAGGCTTCCTGGAAGAGGTGGGATTGAGCCTGACCTGTGAGAATGTGAAGGGCTTCCTTCTGTATGACCTGTGAGAATGTGAAGGGCTTCCTTCTGTATGAGTGTGAAAGCCCAGGAACCATCCTCAGCACAGGCCCCATGTGAACATGGTCTGGAGGTACAGGCATGAGCTTCTGATTCTTTTGAATTCTGGTATATCACAGTCCTCTTCAGAGTAATTTGAGGGGCAGGAGTACAGAGCTTGTTAAAGCCTGGTTGCTGGAATCAGACAGGCCTGTTCTGGAATCCCGGCCATATCTTAGGGCTGCAGGAAGATGATATAGCATCCTCGTGGGTACCATAGCTACCTGCTTCACAAAACTGGCGTGAGGATCTGTAACAGCCTGGTGCCCTGACTCGGATGCAGCCTGGCACAGGGTCTGTATGCAGTACACGCTGTGGGTCCTAGTGATATTTCCACAGGCCAGGGAGGAGATCAGCTGTGCCTTCACTGTTTCTGAATCACCCCAGGCTCCCCAGTGCCCATCTTGCATGCAGACCCGAGGGTGCACACAGGGAGGGTGGCCAAGCTCAGATGGAGCTGGTCCCTGAGGCAATGGGCTCAGGAGTGAGGGTGTCTTGGGTGAGGCTGTCTGGGGCAGGGCTTTCCACAGCCCTCTCCCTGTGGTCTGGCACACTTCCTTCCTGACTTGAGCTTATTGAAAATCCAGCCTCCTTTTGGGGTCAGGAGGCACCTTAGGTCTTGGCCATGGCCTGAGGTGGCTGACTGTCCTCGCAATCTCTTCCCCACTGCATGGCTGACCATGACTTCCGCTCTTTCCCTTTCAAAGAAGCAGGGGTGAAAGGCCTTCTCTGCATCCTAAAGTATGGTGGGTTCTCAGTCCCACTCTCCTCCCTTCCTTGGGGCAGTGCACCTCCTTGCCCGCTTTCCTCCACCTTGGGAGAGGGATCACTTAGCCCAACCCTGAGGGGTCAGCCAAGGTCATCCCAGTTACTGGCCCCCTCCCTTCTGTGACTCACCACGAGCTTATCGCACCTTCCTTCCTGAGCCTGGGGAAAAGTGGAGGGTGGGTCCTGAACCCAGCGATGAATGACCAGGCTCCTGGGGCCCTACCCTCCACTAGCCCCTCTGGCTCAATCTGGGTGTTCCAGCTGCTCCTTTGACCTTCACAGCTGCAGGAGTTTTGGCCCCTGTGGGAATGTGCTGGTCATTGTCTTCTTTACCATTACTTTCTATTCTAATCTCACTCGTTCCTCAGGGCTTTTCTAGCGAAACTGAGTACCTGTCACCAAAAGTGCCCTCAGTTGTTGCAGTAGAAACACAGGCAGGGTTCTATGCATGTTTCAGAAGTATTTGGACCCGTATTTTTCACCTCACCTAATTCTCGCTCCCTGCCGTTGCCTCCCATTCCGCTGTTTGCTGAGGGTGTCTGTGCATGTTACCCACCCCTGTTTCAGCCACCCTTTGCTCAAGCACTAAGGGTCTTCCATGGGGTGGCTGGCGCTGGGTGAGGCATGAGGACTTGAGCTTTACCATGAAGTCTGGCCTCCAGAGCTTATGCTCAGGTCAATGAAACAAGACCTCTATCTTAACAGACCCTTCCTTTTCCCTTTAAAACTACTTTTTATTTTGAAATGATCAAAGACTCAAAGGAAGTTACAAAAATAGCATGGAGACATCTGTGTATCCTTCAGCCAGTTGCCCCTAATGGCATCGTCTTATATATAACATGTTATCAAAACCAGGAAATCAACACTGATACAACTTCATCCAACTATTCAGGTTGCATCATTTTTACATATCACGTGGGCATGCACAATGTGACTGTGTGTATGCAGACGCTTTTATCACAAAGATCGGTTCACATAACCACAAACTTCAAGATCTAGAGCCAGGTCATTGCTCCACAGTCACTTACCAGCTACATCCCCTCCTTGCCCTCTGCATCCCTGGCCACCATTAATCTGCTCTCCATCACTTTAACGTTGCCATTTTGAAAATCTTTCTTTTTTAAATGTGTATTTATTTATCTGGCTGTGCCGGGTTTTAGCTGCAGCAGGCAGGATGCTGTAGCTGTGGCATATGAACTCTTAAGGTGTGAAGTGTAGGGTCAAGTTCCCTCACCAGGGATTGAACCTGGGCCCCCTGCATTGGGAGCGTAGAATCTTAGCCACTGGACCACCAGGGAAGTCCTGCCATTTTGAAAATCTTACATAGAGTTATACGGTATATACCTTTCATTTTTTAAAATAGCATATATGTATATTAAAATTTTTAGTTTACTCTCCCTATATATACATAGAGTAAAAAAATTAAGAAAGAATTGAAAGTCATACTCTCTATGCCTCTCTTCCCAGGTCTCTGGTCTTCCTTCCACAGACAACTTTTGTTAATATTTTCTGTTTCCTTTAATACTTTTTAATACATATATGAGCCCACAACTCCTTTTTTGCAAAATTGCAGAATACCTCCAATTCTGGCCCTTCGGTTGTGTTTAGATACAACTGAGAACAGGTAAAGTAAGAAACTGAGTCCTCCTCTCTGGCATCAAATCCTTTGACATCTACCACTTCTCAGAACCTCCCCTGCCCCCATCCTAGTGCAAGCCTGGCCATCGCCTGCCAAGACCATCGGGGACCATCCTACTCTCCCGCTGTCCCTCCGCAGCAGTACTTCTCAGCTGGGCCTGCAGACATTTTTTGCTCATCACAATCAGGTGGTAGGGATGCTACTGGCATCTAGTGGGTGATGCCTGGGATGCTTCTAAATATTGCACAACGCACTGCTCTGTACCCCCTATAATTTAAAATCCCCATGCAAAGCTCATCAAGCCCGAGATGTCGCACTGCAGAGGTTGAGGCATCCTGGTTACTGTCTAGGGTCCAGGCAGCTGCCAGAGGGTCACTCCTCTGCTAAAATCCCTTCAGTGTCATCCTAGCTTTCTTGGCATCAAATCCACGATCTTGAAGTGACCTCTGTGATTCATTACCACCTCTGACCTTATTTCTCCCATCTATCTGCTCCAGCTTTACCATCCCATCTACTGATCCTCATGACATACAAAGCACACCCCAAACTCTGCGCTTGCCCAGAAGGTCACGTGAAGGGCATTACCACTGCACCCACAGCCCTGCTGTCATCCTCTCAGGTAAGCTTTCCCTGACCACCTGTCTAAGACACCACCTTCCTGGTCACCCCTCCCCCTGCCCTCTGAGCATCTGTCTCCACCTGACATTTATTTGGTTGCTTTTTTTTTTTTTTTAAGGGACTCACTCTCCCCATTACAATGTAACCCCTGTGTGTTTTGCTCATTAATGTATCCACGCCCTTAGACGAGTACTTGGCATGCAGTAGGCTCTCAATAAACACATGTTAATAGATAAATCTTGGCCAAGCTTTTCGAGGGTGCCTGTCGCCCAGTCTGAGCCGTGCATGTGCACTGGCTGGGAGGGATGTTCTGCTGGGAAGCCCTCAGGCCTGTGGTCCCCAAACCTATGCCGCCACTGCCCCCCAGCACACCCAGGGCTTGCTCTGCCGTCACTCGCTGTCTAAAGCATTTGCTAACATATGTAGCAACTCCAGTTTTGCTGGTGACATTTCAGATGACTGCTGTGTTTGCAGTGCCCTCTGTTTCCATTCTTTCATTCTGCCTCCTGGGTTGGACATCAGGGGCCCTCCACTAGGGGTGGAGAATCGTGGAATTTGCTTTGCCTCTGGTGGTCCCCTGTGGCTGCTGAAGTATTTAATGGAGCTGCGCCTCCCCAGACTTAGGAATGCTGCTTTCAGGGTACAAAACAAGCCTGCCCTAGTGTCCAGACAGCCAAGGACAGGACAGGGATGGACAGTCCCCTCTCTCCAACCACAGAGGACAGCTGCGTGACCAGAGGGTCCTCGCACTGGGGCTCCAGTGGAGCTGTGGGCCCATCTCCTGGATCAAGTCTGAATGGGCAGGTCAGACACAACCTGGGTAATGACAGGGTCTGGCAGGAGCTCTCCCTGAGGCTGGGGCCTCCTCTGAAGACCTGGTCATCATCTGCTGGCCTTGGAATGGTTGCTGCCACTTACCCAGACCCATGAGGGACAGAGACAGGTCCCGTGGTCAGCAAGGAATCCTCATGCCTCTGAACTTTTGTTTCCTTGCTATTGAATTGAAACAATGTGGTATCTGAATCACATGGTCCCTGGGGTATTTATTTATTTATTTATTGGCCACACCACAGGGCTCAGGGATCGAATCCATGCCCCCTGCAAGGGAAACTTGAAACCTTAACACTGTTCAGTTCAGTTCAGTTCAGTTGCTCAATCATGTCCAACTCTTTGCGACCGCATGAATTGAACTGCAGCACGCCAGGCCTCTCTGTCCATCACCAACTCCCAGAGTTCACTCAGACACATCCGTAGAGTCAGGGATGCCATCCAGCCATCTCATCCTCTGTCATCCCCTTCTCCTCCTGCCCTCAATCCTTCCCAGCATCAGAATCTTTTCCAATGAGTCAACTCTTCGCATGAGGTGGCCAAAGTACTGGAGTTTCAGCTTTAGCATCGTTCCTTCCAAAGAAATCCCAGGGCTGATCCCCTTCAGAATGGACTGGTTGGATCTCCTTGCAGTCCAAGAGACTCTCAAGAGTCTTCTCCAACACCACAGTTCAAAAGCATCAATTCTTCGGCACTCTGCCTTCTTCACAGTCCGACTCTCACATCCATACAAGACTACTGGAAAAACCATAGCCTTGACTAGATGGACCTTAGTCAGCAAAGTAATGTCTCTGCTTTTGAATATGCTGTCTAGGTTGGTAATAACTTTCCTTCCAAGGAGTAAGCATCTTTTAATTTCATGGCTGCAGTCACCATGTGCAGTGATTTTGGAGCCCCCCAAAATAAAGTCTGATGCTGTTTCCACTGTTTCCCCATCTATTTCCCATGAAGTGATGGGACCGGATGCCATCCATCTATTTCCCATGAAGTGATGGGACCAGATGCCATGATCTTCCAGGGAAATCCCCCTGGGATATTTGAATGAGACAATATGTTGTAATTTTTGAAACTGAGACATAATTTACATGCAGTAAACTTTGCTCTTGCGTGCAGTTTTATAACTTCCACGTAACCGTCTCTCTGGAGAAGGCAATGGCACCCCACTCCAGTATTCCTGCCTTGAAAATCCCATGGATGGTGGAGCCTGGTAGGCTGCAGTCCATGGGGTCGCTAAGAGGCGGACATGACTGAGCGACTTCACTTTCACTTTTCACTTTCATGCATTGGAGAAGGAAATGGCAACCCATTCCAGTGTTCTTGCCTGGAGAATCCCAGGGACGGGGGAGCCTGGTGGGCTGCCATCTATGGGGTCCCACAGAGATGGATTCAACTGAAGTGACGTAGCAGCAGCAGTAGCAACCATCTCTCACCTCAGTCAAGATATAGAATATTTTCATCACCCAGAAGTTCTCTTTGACCCTCTGTAGCCAAACCCTTCCCTATCTCCAGCCCCTAACAGCCATCTGATTTCTGACCCTAGTTTTGCTTTCTCCAGAATGTCATATAAATAGATATGTCACCCAACTTTCCCTTTAGCCGTTCTAATAGGTGTGTACCATGAAGTTTTGAAGTTTTCTTTTTTCAAACTGTCAATTACAAATTCCCAGTTTTTTGAAATGTGTATGGAATCAAACCAGCTGGCTTCAAATCTTACCTTGATTATTTAGCAACTCTCTAATTTTTCAGATTTCTTACAGAAAATAAAGGAATTAAAATGGGGTTGTCAAAGGAGTTAAGTGTTACAGTGTAAGACAAAGGCTGAGTTTTCCCATTGCTAAGCCACTATCATTACTAAGATATTGTGTTCCTGATCTGTAGTGCCCCAACAGGCATCAAGGTGAGTATTCTTATGCCCATTTTATAGATGAAGACACTGAGGCCCAGTTAAAAGACACATTTCCCCATCTCTCTAACAGATAGATATAGACATGGAGTATGTTTCAGCCAATGACGGGTAAGCCCAAGTGTCACATGAGACTTCTGTAAACTCTTCCTTAACAAGAATCAGGCATATCTTTTTTTCCCTATTCCTCCTTCTATCTGGAAGTCAGGCTTGTTGGCTATATCTCCAGCAGCCTTTTAGGACCACCAACTGATCTTGAAAATATAAAGCCAAGTGCTGAGGCCAGGAATAGAGGTGCCTGAGTTCCTGGTGGGATCATGAAACCGTCCTATTAACCCTGGACTACCCATCCCTAGACTTCTTTTCTGAAGAAAAGAAACCATTTCAGGAGGCAAATGCTAGAAAGTGGCATTTGAATATCAACAGAAGATGTGAAGAAATGAGTGTGTGGAAGTTTGAGAGAAGGACAATCCAGGCAGAAGAGAAGCAGCTTCTTTCCATGTGGTGATATTATGCAGAATCTAGAACTTATCTTCTCACTACTTTCTTCTTTCTCCCCTTTGTTTTAAATAATCAACTGAGATTATTAGAGTCAAAAGATCTCTGTCAAACTCTTGTGCCTGAAGACGTCTGTCAAGTAGGCATTGTGTCTGACCAAATCCTTCCCCTCCTCAGCCCTCACTTCCCTGCCCTGGGTCTCTGTTTCCCCATCCATCCAATGGGAGGATTGATTCAGACACTCAGGGGCTTTTCTGGGCCAAGGGGAGAGGGCTAATGTGTTGCCTGACCTGGGTATGAACCTTAGCTCCACTACAAAATAGTTGTGGAAAAGTGTGTTTGCCCCTCTGATTCTCTCAGTTTCTTCAAAACAACCCTCTTTGGAAGGGATGAAATGCTCAAGTCCAGCCTGATGTATCTGAAATCCACTCTCTGTCCCTATTCCGCTCAGATTCCCAGGACTCCAGACAGGAACCAGGAGAGGGCTTCATGCAGAGGAAAGGAGCCCTGTTAGAGGATCCTTCTGGCATTATGATGATTAAGGCTCTCTGGGTTCTTCAGAAGGCTTCTCGAGTTTTGCAAGTCCTTGGGTCCAAAAGGCTTCACTGTGAACCTGATTTCTAGAGAAGAGGACCATTTGGGCTTCCTGCCCCTGGGGGCACATCCTAGATGGTTCTGGAAAGTCAAGCACAATTATGTGATTGTTGGAATATCTTTGAGATAGGAAACATGTCCTGGCCACTTGGGCATCTCATGTGTTTGGGTTCTGGGAAGAGAGCCATTTCCTATATAAAATTAAGACCAACCGAGATGCCCAAGTCTAGCTGTTGGTACTAACCAGGGTCCCACTGGAGGAGACACTGATCAGCAGGTGTGGGGAGGAGGTAGAAGCAAGAGAAAAAGGAGCTGATGGGGATGGGGAAGGGGGAAGACCACACCGCCCAGATATCAGGTAGCCAGAATTGCTGGTGGCCCCCATGCCCATCAGAACCAGGTTTAGCTGGGGGCAGTCTCCCCTTCCCAGACTCCCTTGCACTGAGGAGTGGCCACATGACATAGATCTGGCCAGTGACACGTGCTTACCCTGGGTGGAATCAAGGCTGTGCCTGGGGCTGGAACAGCCGTCTTGGGAGCACGAGGGAGGAAGCCACTTGCTAAGAATGCTCTAGAGAAAACGCACAAGCGTGCACCCCTGTGGTGCGTGGGGCCACTGTTCTGGCCCTAACTGTTCACCCCTGGACTTCTTGACGTTCAAGCTGGATTTAGAAAAGGCAGCAGAACCAGAGATCAACTTGCCAACATCCATTGGATCATAGAAAAAGCAAGAGAGTTCCAGGAAAACATCTACTTCTCCTTTATTGAGGGCTTCCCTGGTGGCTCAGAGGGTAAAGCGTCTGCCTGCAGTGTGGGAGACCTGGGTTCAGTCCCTGGGTCAGGAAGATCTCCTGAAGAAGGAAATGGCAACTCACTCCAGTATTCTTGCTGGAACACAAGCTGGAATCAAGATTGCCAGGAGTAATATCAATAACTTCAGATACTCAGATGACACCATGTTTATGGCAGAAAGTGAAGAGGAACTAAAGAGCCTCTTGATGAGAGTGAAAAAGGGAGTGAAAAAGCTGGCTTAAAACTCAACATTTGAAAAACGAAGACCATGGCACCCAGTCCCATCACTTCATGGGAAATAGATGGGGAAACAGTGGAAACAGTGACAGACTTCATTTTGGGGGGCTCCAAAATCACTGCAGATGGTGACTGCAGCCATGAAACTAAAAGAGGCTTGCTCCTTGGAAGAAAATCTATAACTAGCATAGCATATTAAAAAGCAGAAACACTACTTTGCTGACAAATGGCTATCTAATCAAAGCTCTGGTTTTTCCAGTAGTCATGTTTTTCCAGTAGTCAGTGCCTACATCCAGTAGGATGTAAGAGTTGGACCACAAAGAAAGCTGAGCCCAGACGAATTGATGCTTTTGAACTGTGGTGATGGTGAAGACTCTTGAGAGTCCCTTGGACTAAAAAGAGATCAAACCGGTCCATCCTAAAGGAAATCAGTCCTGAGTATTCATTGGAAGGACTGATACTGAATCTGGAGCTCCAATATTTTGGCCACCTGATGGGAAGAACTGAATCACTGAAAAGTACCCTGATGCTGGGAAAGACTGAAGTCAGGAGGAAAAGGGGAAGACAGAGGATGAGGTGGTTGGATGGCATCACTGACACAATGGACGTGAGTTTGAGCAAGCTCTGGGAGATGGTGAAGGACAGGGAAGCCTGGTGTACTGCCGTCAGTGGGTTCACAAGGAGTAGGACACGGCCGAGCAACTGAACTGAAGTGAACTGCACTTCTTGATCCACGAGAAACAGTAAGCCCCACCCAGTTAAGCCCCCAGGTGGGTGCCTACTCCCCCAAGAGGGACTGGGCACTAACAGCCTCTATGTGCCATCCACATGTTACAGATCCCAGGTGGGCACCTGCCTCGTTATTTTCCTCTGTCCTCACAGCCCTGCTTCAAGGGTTGCATCTGAGGCCCATTTGACATATGAGGAAAGGAGAGGCTTGGAGAGGTTCCTGCCCTCACCCTCTGGAATCCTTCAGGTAGCGTCGGAGTTGGAATCCGATTCCAAATGCTGCACGCTCCATCCCACACTGTCACGCTAACCGTGACTAGTATTCAGGGTCACAGAACTGAGTGTGGGTCTAATCCTGACTACTTACTTGCTAGTTGTGCAAAATTATTCGGTGCGTCTGAGCCTCAGTTCCCTCCTCTGGAACTGGCGGTCACAGCAAGACCTACCTCACAGGTCATGGTGAGAGGGACACTCACTACGTGGTGACCCTGACTTTCTCTGGCTCTGTGGCAGTGCTGCTGGGCTAAATGTATTTTATTTTTTAAGTTACTTACTTATTTATTTGTCTGCTATGGGTCTTAGTTGCAGCACACTGGATCTCCATCATGGCACGAAGTCTTTCTAGGTGCGGCACATGGGTTTAGGTGACCCCCTGTGGTCTGTGAGATCTTAGTTGCCCAACTAGGGATGAAACCTGGGTCTCCTGCATTGGAAGATGGATTTTTAACCATTGGATCACCAAGCAAGTCCCCTGAGTGCATTTAAAGAGACGCAGATGTACAGAACAGACTTTTTGACTCTGTGGGAGAGGGAGAGGGCGGGATGATTTGGGAGAATGGCATTGAAACATGTATAATATAAGAAATGAATCGCCAGTCTGGGTTCAATGCAGGATACAGGATGCTTGCGGCTGGTGCACTGGGATAACCCAGAGGGATGGTATGGGGAGGGAGGTGGTAAGGAGGTTCAGGAGTGTGAACTTACGTACACCCATGGCAGATTCATGTTGATGTATGGCAAAACCAATATAGTATTGTAAAGTTAAAAAAAAAAAAAAAAAAAAACCGCCTTCCATAGAGCTCACATTCCAGTAAAGAAGCAGTAACAATTAAAAAATAAGTAAACCTTATGGTGTGTTAGTTCAAAACTGCTTTGGAAAAAAAAAAGAGTGTGATGAGCAAATTCAGGAGTGCTGTAACAAACCAATACATTATTGTAAAGTAAAATAAATAAATAAAATAAAATCTGAAAAAAATAAAATAAATAAAGTGCCCTGTAAAGCTCCTAGCTGCTGCATTAGCTTCTTTAAGGAGGTATCATGTCCTCTACCCAGGTGTAGAAACCAAGACTTGGAAAGGGTGAGGATTACTCTGAACCTCAGTGTCTTCATCTCTAAAATGGAGATGGGAATACTGGCTGCTTTACATGGTTATTATCGGATTAAATGAGAGAAGAAATGGGCAGAACTCAGCTCAGTGTCTGACACACAGTAAGCACTCAATTCATGGAGCCTGTGCTACAATTTGTTATTATTATTACAGAGCTCCATGCTGGCCATGCCAATCACTGGCTTCATCACTGCAGGGGATTCCAAGGGTAGGTGTGCGCCTAATTCAGGCTGAGGCAGGCCTCCACTCCACGGTCAGCCTCTGCGTGGCGTGGCTGAGATGAGCTGAAGATGTGAAGGCTGGCTGGGGGCCAGGTCAAGATCAAGTCCACCACAGCTCTGTCTGCCCCAGGGGAACCAGACAGACCTTTAGTTCTGGGAGGCTGAAGACTGTCCAGTCACATGAAGTCCTTCCTCACAGATGCTAGGGACAGATAAAGAGCTAGCTCTGTCCAGACCCCACTGCTAGGGGGGCTCTTGATTTATGGAGAAATTCCACTGACTTAGGCGTGACTTGCCTCATTCCCGGAAGGCGTCTGCTGGCTACACCAGTAGCAGGGCCCCTGGCGGTCAGGTCACCTCTCTTCAGCGCAAGGAAGGGGAGGCAAGATACACACAGACACGCAAACACACATTCATTCATATTCACTGTGAACCATGCTGTGGGTTCTAGCTCCCAGCATGGTGCTCAGCACACAGTTTGGTGTTTAGGCTGTGTGTTCTGGGTGGGTGGATGGACGGATGGGTAAAAGAACAGTTGAATGTATGTTCTGCAATTCACTTGTTCAGCCTCTGTCTGCTGAAGTCATGCTCTGCTCCAAGGGCCACCTGTGCAGGGCAGAGCAAGACTACCAGCATCTGCTCATAAAGACCCACGAGTCCTGGTGATGGGTAAATAAGCAGAGGGAGAAAGGGGCTCCAGCACCCCCATTTCCCCAGGGAAGCCTGTCTAAAGGCTGATGACTACATCTTCTTGTTCTGGTCCCTAGTGCAGGGCCGGAACTCCAATGAGACAAAGGAGGCCCACTCTGCACTTGCCACCTTGGAGTTGGCGCCTCCCTAGATGTTGTGCTTGGGTCCCCGGCTTGCCACCCCAGGGCTTAGATGCTCCTGCAGGCTTGGGAGATGGCGCTGGATCTCATCAACAATTCTCACTGATCCAGGGCCATGAGGAGACATGGTTGCACCCTAAAAATTTCCTCTTGGGTGTCAAACAGCAGGCCCATCCAGGCCAGGAGAGGCAGATGGGGGCGACACTCACGGCTCTGAAATTGACACATTGATTGAGTGCCAGGGCTGGACCAGACTGGTGTGAGGCTTCCTCTTACCATTTCATGGTGATGACAACTCCTCTTTCTGAGATTGAGAGACAGGTGCCCAGAGAGGGCAAGTGACTTGCCCAGGAGCCTACAGCAGGTAAGAGCCAGGGTCCAAACCCTCTCCTCTGCTGTTTGCAAAATGTGGGATCAAGCACCAGTGTTACAAGCATGGCGGATGGCCAGAGGGTCCAGACCGGCTCTCTGAAGAGCGAAGACTGGAAGAAGACTTGCAAATGGTTTCCTCTGAAGGGAAGGAGTGGAGGTGGTCAGCGCCCCAGCAGGCACCACACACCATCCCAGATCCTACAGTGACAGACCTGAGGTGTGTGTTCTATGAGAGGAGGCCCCGGGTGGGGCAGCTCGTTGCTTGAGGCCACACTGCAGAGCCTGGGCTAGAAGCAGTGCTCTGTCCTCAGGAATCACAACAAACAAAGCAAAACCAAAACAAAGAAAAAAACCCAAAGCAGTATTTTAGTCCACCCAGGACTGCAGTTAAAAAAATAATCAGCCACCCCAGTCCTATGGTCTTGTAGGCAAAACAAGTGGCCTGGATGTCACCCTCCCCTTTGCACCCACCTGGCCTGTCCCCACCCCCTGCACCCAAGATCCATGGAAACAAATGCTGGGGGAAAATCCTAGGCCATGACTTTCCTGAAGCTGAAAGTCAAGTTGCCAAAACAAACTTCTTTTGTCTCTCCTCAATTTTTTTCCATGTTTAAATAATAATAAGCCGAAAATGAAGTCATTGTGCTCAGCTGTCGGCCTGCCAGCATCACCTGCTGGAGTCCTGAGTGTGTCTGGTGGGGCCCCCTGCCCCAGCTCACTGGATCAATGCCCCCACCCCACTCTGGCACTTCCATGATTCTCTCTCCCGTATCCCAGCAAAACGTGTCCCCCGGGGTCTCACTCAGGGTCAGTTTCTCTGCTGAGAGAAGGGCCAACTCTCCTGAAGGCGTTGCTGCTCATGGGTTGTTCCCAACCTGTGAAACATTTTGCCTTTGAGAGAGACAGAATTTCCCAATCTTAAGGTGTGGACGTTTCTTAAGCAGTAGAATTTGGGTAGCTGATGAGTAAGGAATTTTTTTAAATAGAGGAAGCCTCGTAATATATCAGCCTCATATTATATTTAGCCTTAGATGGAGTTTACCACCCACTTTGAGCTGCATTCCCAAGCAACCGGACTCTGGGGAGACCTGGGCCCAGTGTGTCAGGGGCCACTACTGGCCTCACACAGTCCACGGCTGCATAGACCCCACCCATTTACCTCTTAACGTGAGTGCTCTGGGGGAGGAGAAGGAGGACCAGGCCAGGCAGGCATCCTGATTCCCCCTCCATGGCTGCAGAGAGATCCCCTTGTTTGCAGGGCTAGCCTTGGTCAGCTCTCACTGCCATTTCTACTCAGCAGTGACCTTCTGGAATCTCCAGGACTCTTACTCTTTCTTTCATCTACCACTGCAGAGAGACCAGGGAATCCAGTACCCAGCCGACGCTCCAGGAGGGGTCACAGAACTTAGAACTGAGAAGGAGAGACCCGAGCATCCTCTCCTGCAGTCTTCATCTGTGGCAATCAACAGCCTGTTTCTTTGCTCTCCGGCCTCTTCCTTCCCACGTGGGCTCTGATGCTCCTGGGACTGCTGGGAAAGTCTGTACTGAGTGTGGGACATCCCACAGCCCTGTGGCCATTGGCCACTCAGGTAACGTCCCTGAGCTTCTACTCTCCATCAACACTGCTTACAGGTGCAGGGGGCATTCAAGGAAGTGACATCTGTAAGGTTCCACATATTAGCAATGTGATACTGTTCTCGGTATGGTTTACTTCGCTTAGTATGATAATTTCTAGGTCCCTCCATGTCGCTCTAAATGGCATTATTTCATTCTTTTTATGGATGAGTAATATTCCATTGTTTATAGAAAGAGACCCACAGGAACAACAATTTAGAGTTACCAAAGAGGACAGGGGGTGGGGAAAGGCTAAATTAGAAGGTTGGAATGAACAGATACACACTACTATTCATAAAACAGATAATCAACAAGCACATAACATATAGCACCAGAAACTATACTCAATACTTTGTAATAACCTGCAAGGGAAAAGAATCTGGAGATGTGTATATATGTATATATAAGCCTGTGAAAGAGAAAGTCACTCAAATATGTCCAACTCTCTGCGACCCCATGGACTATATAGTCCATGGAATCCTTTAGGCCAGAATACTGGAGTGGGTAGCCTTTCCCTTCTCCAGGGGATCTTCCTGACCCAGGAACTGAACTGGCGTCTCCTGCATTGCAGGAGGATCCTTTACCAACTGAACTATGAGGGAAGTCATATATGTGTGTATACATATATGTATAAATGAATCACCGAAGTGTACACCTGAAAATAACATGATACTGTGAATCAACTATACTTCAATAAAAAATAAATGAAGTGCTCAGAAGAGCTCCAATTTGTAGTAGGGATTTAATAAAGGAAGGTGTTCCTCTGCGTTTATAAAAGACAGCAACAGCTAAGAGTTACTGAGCATGTACCACGTGCCAGGAACTGTGGCCAAGATCTTTTACACTCATCTCTACCCTGTTGCTCTGTGGGAGCTGCCTTTACTGTCTGCATTTTACAGAAGAGAAAACTGAGCTAAACTGGACTCAAGTCTAGGATTAGCTTCTTTCACATGCTGGAGGTTATTCCACAAACTCTTTAACACCAGCCCTAGATTGCTGGGCGAGGCTTCCCTGGTGGCTCAGACGGTAAAGAATCTGCTCACGGTGCAGGAGATCTGAGTTCGATCCTTGGGTTGGGAAGGTCCCTTGGAGGACGGCATGGCGACCCACTCCAGTTTTCTTGCCTGAAGAATCACCATGGACAGAGGAGCCTGGTGGGCTATAGTCCACACGGTCGAAAAGAGTCAGACTCGACTGAGTGACTAAGCACAGCAACAGCTTGCTGGGCAGGACTGAAATGCAAATATTTCCCCCTCCCATTAATGTACAATGGGGAGGAAAGGGAAGTTGTCCTTGGTGCCCAAAGCCTCAGCTCAGGATAACACAGGTGCGTGAGCATGCACACACATACACAGACACGTACATAGATACTCATATACAAGTACACATGGAGAGACAAAGGCCTTCACAGGAGCAGGGGCTCTGCCAGGCTCTCACAGATGCTGATGCTATTGGGGTGGACTGCGGAAGGCTGCTGTCCTTGTTTTCAGCTCATCTTTAGCTGGGAAGCAGGAGGAAGGTGCCAGAAGGGCAGATGGAGTCAAAGAGGTGGACTGGGGTGTCCAGCTGCCTCTAGAGGGTGGAGGCCCAGCTGGCCATGGGGCCTCAGGGGCTGCTGAACTCAGCAAACACCAGGCCCAGCCCAGACCTGCTTGGCTGGAAACTGCTGACCTTGGGCTGCTGGAACCAGATTCTCTGCTAAACTCTCTGGGAGCAGGGGGGCAAGTATACAGCTTAGGGGGTGAGTCTGGCTCAGGGCAGGGAGACAGAGCCACCCTGGGGTGGCCTGGACGCCCCAGGGCTCTGACCCATGGATTCATCTGGAGGTGAATGTCATCCACCACCACTAATATCTTGGTCACGGAACCCAACCAGCCTTCCTCGGCAAGTGGAAAGTCCTGACACTCCGGCCAGGCTGTCCAACGGAACTTCCTACAATGATGGAAACCTTCTCCACCTGCTCTATGCTATAGGTAGCCAGGTGCAGCTTCCAAGCACCCAGAAATGGAGCTGATGCCACTAAGGAACTGAATTTTTATTTGATTGAATTAAGTTTAAATATAAATAGCCACAGAAGGTCTCAGCTTCCACACTGGATGGTCCAGCTGGGAAAGGCCCTGAGCTCCGGGACAGGAGAGCTCCTTGCCCAGTGGCTGTGACCCACTCCTGGCCACTTAAGTGCACCCAAAAGGATCCCCCAAAGTAGCCGTTGTGAGCACCTAAGCCAGCACCTGAGAGCAGGTCTATCAAGGCTGAACCAACATGTGGTTGCCTGCCTGCAGACGAATCCAGGTGCTGGGGTTTTCAACTTCTTCAGTTCACCAAGGCACCAAGGGGACAGCTCTTGGGAAGCCTTAAACCAATGTTCCCAGTGTCTTGGGCCTGAAAGCGGGGTGCAGGGGCTGGCTAGGTACATGTGTACAAACTTAGCATCAGACAGGGACTCCTCGGAACAAGGGGGCTTCATTCATCCAAGGACTCTACTTTCATCTCATTGGAGATAACATTCCACCCAACTCTCAAAGCAAATCCTCCAGAAGTGAAAGAAAAATGTTAATGAACTTCCATTAAAATTCCTTCCAAGACTCGTCATTCTGGGCAGGCAGGCCCCTGACCTGCTCAAAGCTTGCAGGTCTGAAAGAGCTGGTTCCCACATGGGGCCCAGGAGAACTCAGTAAGCCTTGGGGCTGGAGTGGAAGATCTTGGTTCCAGGAGAGTATCCTGCATCCATGCTGGGGACTTGGGTCAAAGTCCTCCAGCAGAGCCGCGTTGCTATTTCATGACAGAAAGACTTAGCATCTTTCCAGAGCCCACAAGGACCAGCACGTCCCCTGCTCCATTTCCAGGTTTCTCAGCCAACCTGCATGGCAGAGGAGGAGACTCAGGCACAGAGTGACGATGTGACTTGCCCAAACCACAGAGTTGCCATGCTGGGGTTCGTGACTCACTCACAGGAGGTTTGCAGCAGGTCAGCTGTCTGGCCAACACGGCCTGGAGTTCGTCAAGGACAGTGCCACGACGAGCACTTGTCTAGACACAAGACACAGACTCATCCACTAGGAAACGTGTTTTCTTTTTAAAAGAGGCACAATAGCACCTTCTCCAAATATATACTGCCCCGCCTTCAGGCCTCTCCTCCAGGAGCAGGAAAACACTGCCGCCTCCTGTGTTCTCTGTCACATTTGCCGTCAGCTGCTGCCCGGGTCTTCTCTGGGAATTACTTTCTGCATCCATCTGTCATCACAACTTATTTGTGACAAACTAGTATTGTCCAGACTGATCCCATCCTGGCCTGGTGAGTTTACTAAATTACTTTTTGGTGCCATGCCTACTGAGTGCTTTGAAGATGTGGCTTTATTTTTTGATATTTATTTATTTGACTGCCCCAGGTCTCAGTTGACGCAAGCAGGATCTTTCAGTTGTGGCCATAGAGCTCTTAATTGTAGCATGTGGGATCTTACTTACCCGACTAGTGAGTGAACCCAAGCCCCTTGCACTGGAAGCGCAGAGTCATAGCCACTGGGCCACCAGAGAAGTTTTAAAAAGGAACCACAGGTGGTGCTAATGGCAAAGGACCCTCCTGCCAATGCAGGAGACGTAAGAGAGTTGGGAAGATGCCCTAGAGGAGGGCATGGCAAACCTCTCTAGTATTCATACCTGGAGAATCCCATGGACAGAGGAGCCTGGCTGGCTACAGTCCATAGGGTCGCAAAGAGTCAGGTATGACTGAACCATCTTAGCATGCACACACAGAAACTCACTGCTGTAGGGACATGGTCAGGCCACTGTCCCCTCTTCCCAAGAGATCAGGTTTATTGGGAACCACGAAAGACATTGGCTTCAGATCTCTATACTCAGGAAAGCCTGTGCATCTGACAGTCAACTTGTTTATAACTTATATAACACGAGCACCTTGAAGTTGACCATTTTCACTCTTTGCTTTGGCCACAAGGAAGCTCAGGATCATGTTTAAGGCCCTCTTCTAGCACTATGGTGCAAGCAAACTGACTTGGTTTCAGTTTAAATTTTCATTTTCTCCTTTTGTCATTTATGTTTATTTTCTTGTTTCACACTTTTAAAATATCAACTGAAATCCATTTCAAAGAGAGCAGGGTAAAAATAAATAGCAAGCTCTGATTGATTATCCGTGTCATCTCCCAAAGCAGGCTTTGGATGCTATTGGTCATTTGCAAAAGTCAATTCCACTCGATCTGAAAATCTCAACCTGGAACAAGTGTTTTGCCTGCCAAGTGTTGAGTGTGAAGGAAAACACACTCTCAGGACTTTCCTGGCGGTCCAATGGTTAAGACTGAGCGCTGCTACAGCAGGGGACACAGGTTTGATCCCTAGTTGGGGAACTAAGATCCTGCATGCCGTGCAGGGAGGGAAAAAAAAGAAAACACACTCTTGGTCATAGGATTTCTTCTGATTTTTCTGACATGTCACGTTCTAGTTTACAGTTGAATCTGGCATGCAGGGTGGATTGGGCAGTAGAAAGAGCCAGGATACTGGACTTATACTCTTCATTCTGGGGCCAGCCACCTGTGACATGGGGGAAAATTGCTTCACTACTCTAAGCTTTGTACCACTGAACTGAGGATGCAAACATGATCCCAAACCCTGAATAAACAGCTTCCAGAGGATTTCTATAAGTTAAGACTGATGATAAGGGACAACTGGAAGGAGATACAAACTACAGAATGGCTTACTCAGCCTTGACCTTGGGATTCTGTTTGGACCACAGGTCACAGTTATGTCTCTGAGGTCAGGATCCTAGTGATGTAAACCAAACTTTAATTAATAGCAGGTCATGGAATTTTGGAGTTCTGCTTCATTCTGCAGGAACAATCATAGCTTTGCTCCACTCTGGTAAGCATCCCACACTTACCAGGGTGGCACAACCAAACATGCAGGGCATGCTGGGGGGTGCTGAGTCCCTTGCATGGCCCTGAAGTTACCAAAAGGTTGAACCTGTGGCTCTCTGTCATGTTTAGAAAGCTAAAATCTACCACATGGGAAAATTTCTAGCCAGGTTTCTGCTTTCTGACAATCAGGGGTTGGTTATGTCGTATCTGCACTTTCCCCCGGGTTGCCAGGAAGCTCGGAACTAAATATGAACTTCAACTATGGCAATTTCATAGATCATTTGTTGTTCAGTGGCTCAGTCATGTCCGACTCTTCGTGACCCGATGGGCTGCAGCACACCAGGCTTCGTTCTTCAAGCCTCTCAGAGTCGTATATCATTGGCATCTGGATTTTGATGTTTCCATTTTTCCTCCCACAGCTCTGACTTTATATCATTATTTATATTTTCCTGGTTTTGATTTATTTTTTCTAACTTAAACATTTTAGAATTCATTTTATTGAAGTATAGTTGATTTCAGTTCATTTCAGTTCAGTTGCTCAGTTGTGTCTGACTCTTTGCGACCCCATGAACAGCAGCACGCCAGGCCTCCCTGTCCATCACCAACTCCCAGAGTTCATCCAAACTCATGTGCATCTAGTCGATGATGCCATCCAGCGATCTCATCCTCTGTCATCCCCTTCTCCTCCTGCCCTCAATCCCTCCCAGCATCAAGGTCTTTACCAATGCATCAACTCTTCACATGAGGTGGCCAAAGTATTGGAGTTTCAGCCTCAGCATCAGTCCTTCCAATGAACACCCAGGACTGGTCTCCTTTAGGATGGACTGATTGGATCTCCTTGCAGTCCAAGGGACTCTCAAGAGTCTTCTCCAACACCATAGTTCAAAAGCATCAATTCTTTGGCGCTCAGCTTTCTTCACAGTCCAACTCTCACATCTACACATGACCACTGGAAAAATCATAGCCTTGACTAGACAGACCTTTGTTGGCAAAGAAATGTCTCTGCATTTCAATATGCTATCTAGGTTGGTCATAACTTTCCTTCCAAGGAGTAAGCGTCTTTTAATTTCATGGCTGCAGTCACCATCTGCAGCGATTTTGGAGCTCCCCAAAATAAAATCTGACGCTGTTTCCACATCTATTTCCTATGAAGTGATGGGTCCAGATGCCATGATCTTCATTTTCCGAATGTTGAGCTTTAAGTCAACTTTTTCACTCTTCTCTTTCACTTTCATCAAGAGACTTTTTAGTTCATCTTCACTTTCTGCCATAAAGGTGATGTCATCTGCATATTTGAGGTTATTGATATTTCTCCCAGAAATCTTGATTCCAGCTTGTGCTTCTTCCAGCAATGTGTTAATTTCTTTATACAGCAAAGTCATTCAGATATACATATTCCTCCTTATATTATTTTCCATTATGGTTTATCAGGGTATTGAATATGTAGAGTCTCATACCAAGGCCACAGGTGTGAGGCCTTGCACCAAGGCCACAGACAATGGAGCCGAGCACCAAGGTTGCCTCTGGAACTGACTGAGCCCCATAGTAACTGTTGCCAAAAGTCTCCCTGATCCTTACTGGTCAGTTTCCTGATCCCATATTAGGTAAAAATGCCCACCCTGGTACTCACCCTATATTGCCCTAACCAATCATCTAATGCTGCCCTTGAAGTAGGGATTTTTTTTTTTTGTCTTAAGAATATAAAAATTGGCTACCAACTCTTGAAAGGCATCAGCTCTCACTGATCTGTGAGGAAGTCAGCCCCATGTCTTGGCAAGGCCCCTCACCACCTCAGCCCTTTGTTCTCAATAAATTCTCTCCCCTAAATTACTCTGTGTCTCGAAATTCTTTTCCAACCTGCGCTCAGACTGCCTTGACAGAATATAGTCCCCTGTGTCTAATTCATATTTTTTAAATTAAAAAAAAATTTTTCCTAGTTTCAAGTCACTGTACTCACCCAGATGTCTATTAAAAAAAAAAATTTATGGAGAAGGAAATGGTAATTCACTCTAATATCCATGCCTGGAAAATTCCATGGACAGAGGAGCCTGGCGGGCTACAGTCCACGGGATCACAAAGAGTCAGACACGACTGAGCGACTGAGCGTA